>JASANF010020690.1:0-12282 GCA_030248245.1 Trissonchulus sp. WLG1_4 | reverse complement strand
TCATGACTACTGAGCAGGTTTGGATAATAATAAGTTACTACTCAGTTGAGCCCAGTAAGCTCATTTCTCATGACACACGTTTGGTCTTGGTGGAATCACTAAAGAGCATGAAAAAAAATAAATATTTAAATAAAAATCGCTAGAAGAAGAGTCAGTCACTAATATGTCTTTGTATGGGCTTCTGGAAACCTTTAGCATTTATAAACAAGATAATTTAATGGTACCATTTAATAAAAATTGCCGGATTTGTTAGGACAGAACAGTCAGACACATTCATTTAACACATCAGTAAACAAATAGACGCAGATTTCTTTTCTGACTTTAGTACTTTACCACTGGTAGTTGATTAGGATATTGCATAGCTATCTGAAGTCTTATCAAAAAATTCTGGACCCTGAGACAAAAAGAAACACGCGATTTCATTACGAAACGAAGGAATTGGACGCACCAAGAGTAGCTCGAGTAGTCACAATAATCACGCCACCTGTTTTGTCTCAGGGTTCGACGATTTCTGGTCAGGCTTTAGTTAATCATTTTCAGGGTAAACCAATGGTAGAGTCTCGTGGTGAGATTGCTTACGGTGCTGGATTTCTGGAGTGGTTCGGGGAAGAGGCGCGGCGAATCGATGGGGAGATCATACCGCCCGCTGCCAAAGGACGACAAATTTTGATCTACAGAGAACCCATCGGGGTTGCAGCCATGATTACTCCCGTAAAATAAACATGAGTTTGGCTGATTGGATGAGATTATTTCTTCTTAGCTTGATTATTTTTACTCTCTGCTTTAGTGCTGTACTGCTGTTTTTCCAAGAGTACTTATTAATAGGGTGGATTTCACAAAGGTGGTTTTACTAAACCATTGGTTTTACGTAAGTTTTGCATGATTTGCACGTAATTTCATTACGAAATATCGAATGATTCGTTACGAATTTCGTAGATTTTCTTAAACCATTGGTTTAGCTCAGTTGGAAATTGAGCAAAACAGAGACCTGCTGTGCTGCAGCTTTGAAATTTCAACTGAGCTAAACCAATGGTTTAAGAAAATCTACGAAATTCGTAACGAATCATTCGATATTTCGTAATGAAATTACGTGCAAATCATGCAAAACGTACGTAAAACCAATGGTTTAGTAAAACCACCTTTGTGAAATCCACCCATAGTGTCTCACTCACTCTATAGAAGTGTACATTATTTTCTATAGAGTCAGAGTGAGACTCTTGTAGGACACTTTTATAGAGTGGCACACTATTTGGTTTACTCATGAGCTTGCTGTAGGCCATAGGGTAACTGCTTTTTTGTGATTGTTGTAATTTTCCTACTTTTGTATCTTCAGTGGAATTTTCCTTCATCAATGATCACTCGTAAAGCGGGTGCTGCATTGGCCTCCGGTTGTACCTGTGTGGTCCGTCCTGCCGAGGACACTCCACTTTCTGCGTTGGCTCTTGCTGCTGTACGTAATTTTCGCGTGGAATTCCCGGAAGGTGTTTAAGGTGGTAGTTGCGTTTTCGAGGTTTTTGGAATTTCTATGTAAACTTTGCGCCACCAGTACTCTAGTTATAAGTGACGCCTGAGCATAAATTTTTGGGACAGTACTGTAAAGGTCAAAATCCCCAGGCATGTCTCTCACTTTTTTGAAATTTCACCTGTGGACATTTTTAGAGGGTTTTAATTACAAGAAAATATCTTAAATTTTCGGTGCGTTTACTTTTCAGCTATTTTCTCAGTAAATTGACTAGTTATTTAAAAAGTGGGGGAGATGCCTGGGGATTTTAAACATGTCAAAAACCTTACCAACTTTCAGCCCCAACAGGGAATCGTATGATTCAGAGCTGTGGCGCAAACTTTTTGTAAAAATTTTCAATATTTTGGAAAGGACCTTTCCTTAGTCGCTTACACTGGAAACATAATCACAGGTTAAATTTCAAGACATGGCATACCTTTAGGAAAGATATTGCTCTACTTAATGCAAAAGACCGCTTGTGATTTGAATTTGTAAACGCTGAGCTATGGCTTTTTAAAAAAACACCTAAAAACGCAATTACCCCCTTAACTCAAACACAGTTCAAAACGAATACGTGAGACATATGAAATAATACATAGAACTTTTTCATTTTACGTGATCGTATGAAATACACAGAAATGTTCGATTACAATTATTATCTATATACTAAAAGAACGTTTTAGACGTTTTGACAGTGTCTAAAGGGAAATACCTTTTGTGAATCACAGCTTTGACTTTTTTCTTGTCTAGATAGTGGTGAGAAAAAGTTCACACTTACACAACACTATCTTACAAGCTCAAAACCTGTTCCCTTCAGATTGGATAGCCAGCAGAGCTACACGGGAGCCACCAGCTAGTAGGTGGGTGACCATTCACCGATACGTCTGTGGAAAAATGTCTATCCAAGGAAGGGCGGTTAATGAGATGTGTGCGTATCCCCACGGAGAATTAGTGTAAACCCACACCTATGTACATCTTTGCAACCGGTCTTTACATTACGGGACCATTTTGACCAGGAAATATGAAATGACTTGGGCTGAACCTGATTTTGATTTGTGATCCAACTATTAACGCCTTGATTTTTCGATCTATTGGCTTTTTTCAGCTAGTTGAAGAAGCAGGAATTCCGAAGGGAGTATTTAACGTTGTGACAAGTGACCGATCCAATGCGGCTCCCATCGGAAAGTACTTCTGCGAAAGCACTGATATCGGAGCTGTATCGTTTACTGGCTCCACTGCTGTCGGAAAAGTATTGGATAGTTTTGTATATACATTTAGCTATATATTGGGGTACTAATAGGACCAAGAGTACATAATAGTGTCTCACTCTTCTTCTATAGAGTGAGATAGTATTATGTGCTTATGACAGGACCCTTTAGTGCTGTAAAGTAGCATTTGATTAAGATTATGTAAATAAACTTAAGCAAGTCGATTCGATTGATTACCTCAAAATAGTTAGAGCGCTGGTCTGCAGATTCAGAGATGAATGGTGAATCCCGCCTGTGTTTTTTATTGCTGTGCTGTTTTTCCCTGTCCTCCTGAGGCCTGTTGCTCAACTTTACAAGTCTTACCATTGTAACACTTGTTCTTGTAAGACTTGTAAGGTTGAGCAACAGGCCCGTGGTAGTACGACTTTGATGTATCTGTTGTAAAGCATTTCAGTCTGTTCAGAAAATTGGCTTTAATTGCTTATACCGATGCTTTCTTTTGGGAGCTTCTTTTCCTTGTTCCAAAGCAGTTTCTTCTTTAGAGTTTAATTAAAACAGTCATCTCATATGTCAACAATGCAAAACCGATATATTTAACTGGTCTTAGTGTCTGTACGTGAAAATTAATTTAATTGACTAATTATTATGGAATTAAATAATTAATCGATTAATAATTAAGTTTGTTTTAGCTACTATTAAAACAATCAGCAGATACAGTAAAGCGGGTTAGTCTGGAACTGGGTGGAAACGCACCGTTCGTGGTATTCAATTCCGCAGATCCCGATGCTGCCGTCACCGGCGCTATGGCATCGAAATTTAGGAATTCCGGACAAGTAATTTTTTAAAAAATCGAATACATGTTTGTTTGGATTAAATATCTGTTGAGTAGATGAAAAAATTTAACTGCAAGTTTTGTTCTTGCAGCTTTTCACTGTTCTACAATAAATAGGCATTTTTCTTTATATTCACGTTTTAAGCTTAAGTATTACATGACAAAGTTTTGACAGTAGATACAAGTGCATACGATAAAGGTCTTCAGTGTTAATATTATTTTGTTTTATTAAATTAAATTAGTTTGGTAGTTATTTTTGTACTTCTGTATTTCTTAATGTTTTACTTACATCACCATTATGGCACCATGTGAAAAAACGATATCAGGCATAAAAATTAATCACTAAAACTGAAGTCTAACCAGAATTGCTGAACCCTAAAACAGATCAGGCGGCGTGATTTTCGTGACTACTCATTGTACTTCTGGTTCTGAGACTTGCAATTTGTTCTTTCGTAATGAAATGGCGTGTTTCTCTTAGTCCAGGGTCTTGCGTTTTTGTCTAGACTTAAATACCAAAAGTATATGTCTGGAGCAGGGTTTTTTGTGTAAAATAGGGTGTATTTACACATCGGCCGCCTAATTTACACAGCAAAAAATAAAAATACACACTGATTTACACAGCCCCATTTTGCCCCAAAAGTTGATGAAACGGCCTATTTTGGTTGTAAAAATTACAAAAATTCGCGAAGTGGCGATTTGTGCCTGTGACCTCTTTGTCCTAACAAAATTAAGTCTAATTTTTGACCCCAAAACAAAAAATTTTCAGTTTCTGCTCTTAAACGGCTTATGATTTTTTTTATTTTAGCATTCGTTTTTATGCACTTGAAAGTTGACAGTGAAAAATCAGCCACGCTGAGCCTGTCTGTGCGATTTCTTGTCCTACGTCAAACTACTGTAAAAGTTTTACACCCGGATTTGAAAAAAAAAAGAGTAGGACCTGGCTGATAGAACAACTCTCTATCTGTGTAAACCATGCATGTACACGGGGTCTCGGCCTGGGTGTTAGGGTTTGTTTCAGATTTTTCGAAATTTTAGGGGTGCTTGCCCTGGCGTGTCGGATACTTGAACTGACAAAAACGCAAAAATTTTCAATTATCTCATTTTTTATTTTCGTATGTAGTTCGAGTCTCAAAGTCGAAATATTACTTTTCACGTGAAAAAACGGTCAATTTTTACCTAAAAAACGCTAAAATACTCACTTTTAAAAATTTACACAACATACCCTTAATTTACACAGCAAATTCTTAATTTACACAACATTTACACTGTGCCGATTTTGAAAAAAAACCCTGGTCTGGAGGTATAAGGTCGAAATGCAGTGCCTTGTTTCAGACGTGTGTTTGTGCCAACCGCCTGCTTGTGCAAAGTGACATTTACGAGGCGTTTGTGGGCAAACTGAGACAATCAGTCGACAAATTGGTGGTGGGGGATGGCTGCGCTCCGGGCACCACTCAGGGACCACTGATTAATCATAAAGCTGTAGATAAGGTGTGATTCTTGAAGTGCAAAGAAGTATTGTTTGCTAATTGGCGTTTAAATTTATGTCAAGCAATTAGCATACACATCATTGCTAATAGGAAATTCCTAAAATGGAGTAAACGGATACGATAAAAATTTGTTTGGCCAATGACTCATGCTATCGACTATGAATTCATATGAAATTTGCGACAGCAAATATTTGTAACAGCTCCCGCTTGTGCAGAAAATTTTGTAACTCTGATCTCAACATTGAGATTAGGCAAACTAATTTAATCTAATCCGTTTACTCCGTTTTAAGAATTGACCCTGAAAGTCGCTAATTTGTTGTAAACTGAAAACTTGTTCACCAATAGCATGCAGACAAAAGTGAAATTAAACGACACTAAACTTTGGGATTTATTTTTCTAGGTTGAACGATTGGTTAAAGATGCCGTTTCAAAAGGAGCCAAAGTAATCATGGGTGGAAAACGACACGAGCAGGGTGAAAATTTTTATCAGCCAACAATTCTAGCAGATGTTACGCCAGATATGGATATTTTTTGGGAAGAAGTTTTCGGACCTGTAGCAGCAATTGTCAAGTAAGATTACTATCGCATATTAAACGGCAGTTACAGTCACTAGGACATAGTGCAGTCTGTTACTTCAAGACAAAAAATTCATTGGTTCCGTCATAGTTATCCAGACAGAACTTTTCACATAAAGTTTATTTAAACAATATCTACATAATTCTAGTATTATAGAGTTATCTAGAATTCTGATTTTTCTGAGGAATTTTTGTGGCATAACGCTCTCGATATTACGATGGTGGTGTTGTAGCAGCGCTGTGTTGAATCGTTCAGTTTTTTTAAGTAATTTCAATTTTGATGTTTTAGATTTAATTCCGAAAATGATGCTGTTGATATGTGCAATCGTGTGCGTGTTGGCTTAGCAGGTAGTTTTAATGATAAATTTTGTGTACTATTTGCAGTGCATTATGCAGGCAGCTGACAAATTATGTTGTATTTTGTGCAGAAATTTTTTCCCTTCCCTTCCTATAATTTCCAGTTAAACAATTTTTTATTCTAGCTCTGCCAAAGGATTGCAAAAAATTCCTGATTGTTTTCGCACAGAAGGCAGTCACAGTAGATTTCACAAGAATGTACCGCTAACAGCCATCATTCAATACGGTGTGTTTGAGTTGCCTTAGTTCGTTTCACTAACAATAGAGCATCGTAAAGAAACATTCTTCATTTCTTGCGATCACGTGTTTTGACTTCATTCTTTTCAGGCTACTTCTACTCCCGAGATTTGTCACAAATCTTCCGAGTGGCGCGTCGTATGGAGGTGGGAATGGTGGGCGTGAACGAGGGTATTATTTCGGCCCCTGAGGCTGCCTTTGGTGGCGTCAAGGAGTCTGGCATCGGCCGCGAGGGGTCGCATCATGGCATTGACGAATATACCAACATTAAATACGTCTGTTTGGGCGGATTGTGAAAACAGTAGACGAGACGATGATGCGAAAATAAGGCTTGATTCACTCTTGCCCGATAGCTATGTAGTGCGGAAAAACCGTAACGGATTAGTGGTAAAGAAATTATATGATATACTGGGTTTTGCAGTTTTTAGGGTCAGTTCATTCATACTTACAGCCGGTTGTCTCTTCAGCTAGCAGAATTACGAAAAAACGCCACAAGTTGATTTTATACACTATTGGTGGCGTGATTATTTCGTAGTAGTAGTGTTTTTTCTGGTACTTGGCCCAAAAAATGTTGAACACTGAGAGGAAACAAATCATTCGTCGATTTCATAACGAAAAGACCAAAAATGTGAACCATCAAGAGTACAGCGAGAAGCTGCTACAATAACGTCACTTTTTTTGTCAGCCTTCATCTGACTTTAGTGAGATTGTATAAAGCGTCTTTATTTCTGTAGTGAGAATCGTGCTCAGGAACAATCATGAATTGTTGGTGATTGGTAGTTGGTACCTATGCATTCATTAAGCGTTGCTTCACTTTGTTGTTAATGGGTTAACCTCGAAGTTTTAGTTCGAAGTTTACGTTAATAGTTTTAAGTTTAAAGTATTCATTTTGTTTAGTTGTCGATAGATTTTCAAAATGATTATTGCTAGGTTAGGTTGATGATGTTCGTTTTTTCCTCATTATTAGTTTGTAAGTTTATTTATCGTAGTTTTTAAACATTCATAAGCCAACTGATTCTTTTGGTATTAGATAAGGATTATGTATGTATGTTTTCCAAGGATTATTTATGTATCAAGTGTCTAAATTTTGTTTTCATAATTTTTTACTTCCTACCCCCGTCCTTGAAATGCTTAGCGTCAATTCATACGTTGAGAGGGCCAAGTTTCAGTTAAAATGGGAAATTTATGAAAACGACCTCACCATGTATATTATTTCAAAAAAAAACTGGAGTACAGGATACTGTTTCAATCTTACTAAGTATGAGGCAGGCCTTTAGCTAGCAGTCATAGATTACATGCATTCGCTCGTCTTTTGCCCACTATTAATTAGCCAATTAGCATGCAGATTCTGAGTAAAACAAAATCACATAAAGATACGAAGAACAATTTCTGGCAAAGTGCATATGTGCGAAAAATGCCTCCGTGAACGTTCAGCAACGGTTGGCTACTTTCCGAAGATTTGTTTGAAAAGTGGATTGTAATATTGATTTCAGAATTCAGAATTAATTTCTAGTCATGTAGTATTTTGCTATTTGAAGTTTTGAACTTGGCGATTCGACCACGTGGTATTTGGAGCTTAACCATTTGTCTTTGAGAATTTAGATTAGTCCCCGAAGATAAATTTTTCAGAACTAAAAGACCATTCATTTGATGTGATCACGCGATTTGGCGATGTGCCAATTTTTCACTTCTTTTATGACAACTAGCGAAAGTAATTACATACCTAGTTCAAAAGTATGTATCATTAATAACTGAGAATTTCAGCAAACAATACTTTTGTCAGTTACTGCGTTTTGTGGAAGCGTCACCTTAACAGATGATTAATGGATTTTTATATTTTATTGCTGCCTCTGATTTGTACACAAATTGTGTATGCTGTTTTTTGTGTTATTATTTTTATTTTTTAGTATAATATTAATCAATAATTTGACTTGTGATTCTTGCCAGTAAAATCTGTGGTTTTAATCGGCATTGTCTTTATTATTTCTTTAGGTTCAGATACCGTAGACAACTTCAAAACGGGTAAAACTATTGACTGGAGCGGAAAGAAATACTAAGAAGCAGTTAACGTAATATGTAGGATGCAGCAAGTATGTGACGCTAAAGCAGTTCTTTTCTGTTATTCGACCCACACTCTTGCACCCACTACTAGTCCAGAATTTGGAATTTACTGAGCCGATGCACATTTTTTGCACCAATAAACTCTTCTTGACATCAATACTAGGGTTGTTTAAATTATGAGATTTTAAATTATGGCTTCATGCTGCGCTATTACGCCATAATCCCGTTACGCACTACGCTACGCGGGTAAGACAGCCAGAAAAACAGGTTTACTGTAGGTGGTTAGGCATATAGGCATATTAGGCATATTAGGCATGGTTATGCAAACAAGGGTGTCTTTTATAATACAGTCACTATAGGATAATTGGCGAGCTAGAATACACAAGAAAAAAAAACTGCAAACGCATACGGGAACAGATAACAAATGATATATTTCCATATATAGAGAAGATTATATATATATATATATATATATATATATATGTTTTTGCTGGGTTGGGTCCAAATATAGATACTGGGTGCCGGGTGGGCGTGCAGGCTGGACTTGTTATTTAAAGTGACGTGTCACTTCTAACTGAGTGTCAATGTCCTCTTCAATGTATCTATCTTTGGACCCCGCGCAGCGCCAACGGCCATGTTTTTGCACTAGAGCTGGAGAGACACCGGCGGCTGCCGCGGACGAGGCTCCGCCGGACCTCAGGCTGTGAAGTGTGAAAGATTTAGCGTTGTCTACGCCGGCTGCGACCAGGGCTGACCTGAAGTTTTGTAGGGCCCGTGAAAATGTCAGGTGTTTGGTGTGGTCGAATGACTTCTTGCCTGGAGATAGGGGGGAAAAATAAACCCGTTTGAGTCTATGTTGTTCGAGCCCCCCAGATTTTAAAGAACTGCTGCATAATTGTGAAAGTACAGGTTGGGGTCCCAGTTTTGGCTATTTGAACTTTATTCCCCCTACGGTACTGGTCTGTTTTCGCTGAAGAAATGGCCACGGTAAGGTGATTTTCGTGGAACACTAAGTCATTGAAGCGTAGATTGGCTGCTTCACTAAACCGTAGGAAGGCAGCGAAAGACAAGGATGCAAGCGCCAGCGTACGACGCTCGACAGGGCGTCGACTGTTACCAAATTTGGCGACCAGAGCCCGGATCGCGTCGTATGGGAGCGCCGCCTTTGGCACTGCAGGTTTGGAAAGAAGGCGCCGCGCTCCTTCCAGGACTTCCCGGCAAAGGGGGTGGCGGCACGGGTCGGGATAACCCGCCAAGGCGTGTGCGTGAGTGATCGCACTGGCGGACGTTTGGACTGCACCAAACGCAAAGGAAGTACTGGCCTTGTGGGCCAGATACAGCGCCGCTGTTTCTGGGGTTGTTGGGAGGCAAGGGGATTCTGTGAGTGCGGCCCAGGTTGTGAATTTGGCCAGCGCGTAGTAGTACTGCCGTTTTGTATTTGGTGCCCGCGAGGCGTGGAGGAGACGGCACATAACTGTTTGCGCGGCCGACAAGTCTGGATTATGATATTGACGCAACCAGGTGGCTTTCTTGATGGCAACTGAAACTAATACATTTTCATAACTTTCCTGTTTGTCGATTATATACAGCTTGTCGTATGGAAACTCATTTCATAGGGTCACAATAGCTGCTGGCTTGCGTACCACTTTTCGGTGTAAACGCCAGCACTTTGGCATGCGCCAATATTCTGCCTATTTTTCGCCAGTGCGATCGATAACGGCTCGTTATTGCTTTTTCACTACATAGTAGGGTGACGAGTATGGTGGGGGGGCGGGTCTGACAAGAGCCAACAGACTCTGGAGGAATTGCCTAGATGACTGATTGCTGGGAGAACTTTCTAACTGGTGGGAGCTCATTTGCATATTCTGATGCACGTGACATCGTCACGTGCGTACCCGGCATACGTACTCGCTAACTGCGTGCGTAACTTCAATTATGGCTTCATGCTGCGCTATTACGCCATAATCCCGTTACGCACTACGCTACGCGGGTAAGACAGCCAGAAAAACAGGTTTACTGTAGGTTAGGCATAGAGATATAAAGAGAGGGAGTGTGGGCTGGCTAAACAGGAATGAACTTAACTGCTATCAGGGTTATATTTGACTGCTGGTCAAAAAGGGACTGAGTGGACCCAGCCGCAAAGGGTTGATGGGAGGAGGGGAACTCGTAAACTTGGGAAATACCGGGCACGGGGTTTCCCCCGGGGAAGAGCATAGGCCAAAAGGGTGCCGATTGCCACTTTGGAGCAAGAAGGGTGACTTCGGCATTACACGCTCGGATATGGGAAATGACGGTAGGAAGGAGGGACGGAGGGGGTGCAGCCCAGTTTGTTTCGCCCTCCCAGTTAAAATTCAGACTGTCTGTCCCCCGAGTTTTTGGAACCCATGTCAAGGAATTGAACTTTTCTGTTTTACTGTTCTGATCAGATGCGAACCGGTCGAACGTGTATGGGCCCCAGACAGTGTCAAGAAACTCAAAAATATCATCGCTGATGCGCCAATCATTGTAATCTATTAGTTTGCTGTACGTGTCGGCTAGCTGATTTTCGCTTCTTGGAACCCAATTTACTCTTATTTCGATGCCCAGTGACATGCATCTAGAAATTATAGATTTGGCTAAACCATTCAAGTGGGGCCGTTTGCTGCCAGTGCAAGCTATTTCGGCTGCGGCCGAATTGTCAGTGAAAATATGTACCTTTTTATGGGCCCAAAATTTTTAGAAATTGACTACCGCTGACTCGATAGCTTTCAGTTCCCTCCATGTAGAGCTGAGTGTAGCTTCGTGGGCTGTCCACTGACGGTGATTGACGAGTTGGTTTCCTGGACAGTTTGTTATATTCTTGGCTTCATTTGCTGCTGGTTTACTTGAGCGGACATTCGTATTGCCAGTGGTCCAGCTTTCCGCACAAATAGCAAGTGCCGGTGCGCGCTTTTGTAGGCTGCTGGAATCTGGTCTGGAAAGGTCTGGTCCCGAAAAGAGGCTGTGGGGCTGAGGAGGTGCTAGGGGATGACGGGTCAACGTAGTTCCCACCGGGGTAGCAGGGGGTTTGGCAGAAGGCTGGGTAAGTCGGCGCAGGGTTTGGCTGAAAACCTGGAGCCCGGATACAGCCCGCGCCGACTTGACCTCGCTGGACCCCACCTCGAAAGGGCATCCCGCGTTGTCCCCTCCTAGATTTCCGGCCTGCCCGTTCTTCTGCTGCTCTAATTCTTTTTTTCGTCGTCCGAGTTGGAAGCCAAATCGTCGGATACGTATTCATCGACCGTAGCCCAGCCGTAAGGACTTCGGTCTGCCAGCCGGACGAGCTTGTTGCGTGCGTCGATATCTTGTTTGAGGCTGCTGAGCAAGTCGTCGGCCTTTCCGCTGTCTCCGAGTCGAAGATATCTCTGGGCCTTGCATATCTTCTCTCGTGTCTGCAATAAAAATTAATCTGTGTTTTATTCTTGGTTCCTGATAGATGCGCTTTTATTGGTGTATCTACCAAACACTGACAAACTTGCTTTCGCCATGCCTGGCTGAGTTTTAGGTGGCACGTTATCCTATGCATGGTGGTGTTTGTCTTACTCTTCTTTTAGGGCTAGGATTAAGACGAAGTAAGTGCTTAGATGTATACTACTCGTAGGTTCAAGAATTTACGCGTAGATTTGCATTATCAGATGAGAACTGGGTATTACAACATTCTACGAGACTGTTTGCCTATGGTTACAAGACTGTCACTAGATACGAGCATTGGAATGTAGCATAAGATAACATAAGAGCATGATAATTTAGTTTTGCTTCGAAACCCAGTTGCACTATGGCGTGGTTCGCATGTTCGCGGATATTTTAGTAACACTTACTGTGGCTTGTGGTGAACATTACCTCATCGTTGAACCGGTATTGAATTTTGTTGCCCCTGTAGGAAAATTCGCTCGGACTGTCTGACCGTTTTGACCGCTTCCTGGTGGTGCCGTGAGTGGGGGCCGGAGACTGTAGCAGGGGCCCAATTTGGGCCGCAACGGATTGGCCCACCGCGGCAGCGAATGTG
>JASANF010020688.1:0-60608 GCA_030248245.1 Trissonchulus sp. WLG1_4 | reverse complement strand
CAATTCAATTCAATTCAAAAAAGTTTACTGCTTGTCAAGATACATACACATGACGAATAACAATTAGTACGAGAAAATTTAATGTAAAAAAATATGATATTGCAAATAATAATTTGGTACAATATTTGTCACAAATCATCAAGACAAGGTAAACAAGATTAGCAGGAAGGGAGCAAGTCCACTTACACCTACTAGATTTCAACAGAGATTTCGAGAAAAGACTAGATGTTTGCTAAGATCTACGTCATAAAGACGCTTTTTAAACAGTTGCAGTGTACGAGCACGTACCAACGGACAACCTTTTACTGATTCCGGCAAGGAGTTCCATATTGAGGCTACTCTGTAGGCAAAATTGTGTTTCATTATGTTCAGGTTAGGTTTTGAAACTCTAATACGTAAAGGATGACCTCTGGTTATATGAGTATTTTGGCTCCACGAAAAAAAAATCATCAAAATCCACATCTACATCCCCATGCACAATGCAGTAGCACATATACAAGTCGGCTCTCAATCGACGTAGCTCCAAAGATTCTATATTAAGAAATATGAGACGCTGAACATAAGGACAAGAAGGCATTGAGAGCCTTGCATATAGCCGACGAGTAAAGTATCTTTGAACACGCTCAACAATGTCAACATCCATCAGGTAGACAGGGGACCATACAGCACAGCAATACTCAAGAATAGGCCTAACATAAGCATTATAAGCTCGAATAAGCACATGCTTCTGGCTGGTTAGAAAGCAACGAAAAATCATGTTAACTACAGAGTAGGCTTTTTGGGCGATTTTGAGACAGTGGGTCTTGAAACGTAGCTTGTTATTTATATGAATACCAAGATCATTACAGGATTCCACACCAGGTAATTGTTGACCATTTATATTGTATAGTGTAGATTCACCTGTTCCAATGTGAAAAGAATGGCATTTTGGTATAGAAATTTGTAACTGCCACAAACAAGCCCATTCCCATAAATTGTTTGTACTATTTTGTAAGAGATTTTGACAAGACCTGTCGCCTTTTTTTACCCGAGAGTAAATTTTGACATCATCAGCAAACAATTTGCAACAGACATTGTCACTAACAACATCAACAATATCATTTATGTATATCAAGAAATAGAGAGGTCCAATTACACTTCCTTGGGGCACTCCAGACTGCATTGAAAAAGAGTCAGAGTAAGAATTATTTAGTTTTACCCTCAGAGTACGGTTGAGTAGAAAAGCGGTGTGCCAACGCAAAAGTTTGTCAGTAAAGCCATATTTTTCAAGCTTATAAAGTAGCTTAGGATGAGAAACTGTGTCGAAGGCTTTAGCAAAGTCAAAATAAATAGCGTCAACCCCATGCCCAGAGTCAAGTATAATGCCCCAATCATTTACACATTCCAATAATTGAGTGCATGTTGAATGCCGTCGCAAGAACCCATGTTGCTGTTTAGAAATTAAACTAAAATTATTTAAATGGCAAAGCATAGCCTCACTGATAATACTTTCCATTATTTTAGAACAAGCAGAGGTCAATGAAATGGGTCTATAATTTTCTGGCAAGGATGGATCCCCCTTTTTAAATATAGGAACAATGTCAGCAGTTAACCACATTTCAGGTATAACTCCGGATTGAAACGACAAATCAAAAATATATGACAAAGGAAAACACAATACATCACACAAATTTCGGAGTACTGCAGACGGAATTCCATCTGGAGAGTTACTGTACTTCGGTTTCATTTTTTTTAAAAATTTGTTTACAATCTGGGGCTCAAAATTTACAGAGCTTAAACTTTCGTGAGGGGGAACACGGGGTAAAAATTGCGGTAAAATTCCATTATCCTTTATAAAAACAGAACTGAAATGAGTAGCAAGTACATCGCACCTCTCAGAATCTCGAGCAACAGGTACTCCATTTTCGGCTACAAGGCAGCCTACACCTCCTTTACTAGCACACCTACTGTTAACATATGAAAATAAGGCGTTTGCATTACCACTATTCAGTATTTGCCTTTCTTTATAACACATATATCGGTTTATAGCATTTGAGCAAGATCTGGCAAAATGTTTGTATAAAAGATCGTCACGGTGGCTTTTTCGGTTTCGCCACATACGGCGTTTTTTACACAACATTCGTTTTATGTAAGTGGGGTAAACAATTTTAGGACTTGAAGAAGAGATAACTTTGAGAGGAACAAAACGACTACAGGCCTCATAAAATACAAAATGGAATGTATTCCAAATATCGTTAACGTTCTGCAAACCCGAAAAAAGTTCAACCCAGTTGCACGCAGCCAAATACTGACGCATAGCAAACATGTCAACACGCTTAAAGTCATACTGTTTAAGTTTCGAGGGTAGACACACATCACCACTTAAATAAAAATCAACAGTGCAATGATCAGAAGTATCGAAACAGTCGGTAACAGCAACTCTAGAGACATTTAAAGGGGACGTCGTAAAGAGCAAGTCCAACCAATTTTCATTTCGAGTTGGTTCCTGGACACATTGAGTCAATCCATTCTCCAGAATTCCGTTCATGAAGGAGGCGTAAATGTCCGAGGATGGATGCGCCAACGTTGCCCAGTCAATATGAGGTAAGTTAAAATCGCCGCCAACAGTGACAGGAAAAGGTCCATCAGCGAGCACTGCCAAAAGCTCCATCAACAAGGTACAATACTGGAGGTCGCTTTGTGGAGGTCGATAAACGCAAACGAGTCTATGCTTGTACGGAATAAACACATCAACAGAAAAAATTTCCAGAGAAGAGAATTTACTAGGGATTTGCGTAGGCACACAGCGAATGTGCCTTTTAACAAAAATAGCAACACCGCCACCCCGGCCAGGTCTATCCGCTCGAAAAACGTTCATGTGTTGACCACTAGCCAACGCATCCGGTACAGAGCTGTTCAACCAGGTTTCTGTCACTAACACAATGTCATACTCCTCGTGAGCAACAAACAGTTTGAAGTTATCCAATTTGTTAACCAGACTTCGTGCATTAATTAGACTGCATTTTACATTTCGAATTTCTCTTCGCAGGCGTGGACTTGCTCCCCCGTTTAGTTTAAAGCTTGATGTGGTGGTACCCATGCGCGGTCCCGGGTTCCATTTGTCCGCCTTCCGGTCTCGCTGACTTCACAATTGATAAAACGGACAATAGATTCGTTCACGACAACATAGCATACCGTGGGATCTACCTCAGATTCGTTTAGCTCTTTGCAAGAGTCTCTCGTTTTCTTAAGATTGCTCCGTTCTTCCTCTGTCATAGATCTACGGATATAGACACCGCGATAAACCTGCGCATTTTTGAGCTTTTTGGCCTCCCCCAAGATAGACTTCACAACAGACGAGGACGGAACGTGGACCTTTAAAAGGCGGGGGCGAACTGTGCCATCCTCCCTGGGTTGGGATATACGGCCCATCCGATAGACTTCACACACAGTAGCGGATGGATCCAAGAACTTGCAAAGTCTAGACACATCGTCGAAATCCGATCCACGTTCTTGAACACCCGAGATTACTAGGCTTCGACGGTGCTTTTCTTCCTCGGTAACTTGTTTGATATCGTCAATTGTAACTACGCGAGCGTGATTTTGAGACAATCCTTTTGACGCAGCAGCGGCATAAGACAGGTTTGTGCCGGTTTTTATTTCACCGGATCTGTCCACTACACTAGACACGACAGGACCAACCAGTAATTCAACAGATTTGCCCAACTTTTCAAGCTGACTCTCGATTTTGGCAAAACGATCGTCGCTGCGGTCGGATGGTGATGCCAGCTTTTTCGATTCTAAAGCGGCAATCCTTTCAGACAGTGAACTAATTTCGACTTTGCAGTCAGGGCAATGAAAGAGAGCCAGTCCACTAGCATGTAATTTGACAAAAGATGAGTACAGACTGTCGGAATACCCAACACACCGATGATGATTTTTGGAGTTATTGTATATTTTATTTATAGGTATGGACTTGCAGACTTGATAAACTCGCGCAAATTTTTAAACTTTCAATGGGTATGTATGTATGTATCGCCAATAATTGTCCCTCATCTTTAAAGTGCCAAAGTAGGTAGCATCTGATCGCAGCAAAGGCTGCCTCCTCTTGTAGCAAAAGTGAATCCACTAGATAATTCAGATATATAAACACAACAACAACAGAAGGTAGAATGTAGTCCATCTGTGTGTCTGTTAGTGTTGACTATCTTGTTGTAGTTTACCTGTGTGTCTGTTGACTATCTTGTAGACTGTAGTTTATCTGTGTGTCTGTTGACTATGTTGTAGTTTATCTGTGTGTCTGTTTACTATCTTGTTGTAGTTTATCTGTGTGTCTGTTGACTATCTTGCTGTAGTTTATCTGTGTGTCCGTTGACTATCTTCTTGTAGTTTATCTGGTTTCAGTTTAAGTGCATAACCTACGTACATTAGACCTGTGTAAATATGGGCACAGTTTGTCTCGGCGGAAACTTTGAGTTCATAATTTACTCATAATTTATGATGTGAACTTTATATCTTTCTTTTATTTTCATCTTGAATTTGTTTATTTAATTTTTGTCTGTCGCATGTATACACGACTATTGAAATATAAATTGTATTGAATGTGTTGGAAATTCACTGCAAAGTTGTGTTTTAGATATTTCTTATTTGACTTCATTTATTATTCAATTTTAGTTACTTGAAATATAATTTTACTGATAACTCTAATCAATCATGCCCAAACCGAGAGAATGGGATTTCATCGGTACGTTTTCCAATCATAGCGAGTTGAGCGATTTTTTGAACAGCAAGCACGTTTCACGGCTAAAAGAGGAGAAGCTCAAGAATGCACGGAAGATCAGCTATTCCTGCAAAAACAAATCGCTCTACAAGTGCGATTATGCAGTTTTCGTGCGATTTGCGACAGACGGGGGTCCCATGACGGCTTACGAGTTTTCTCGGCACAACCACGATTCGGAGATGCTGGATCTGCCGGGAATCAACCCGGCGACCAAACAGCGAATCGACGAATGCGTTGCTATGGAGATGAAGACGGACGAAATCAGACAGGCCCTGGCGCAAGAGGGGTTCCAGATGCCGTGGCCGACTCAACTGTCCAACCGAATCAGTTACGTCAGGGGCCTGAGAAAAAAAATGGCGCAGCAACATGGCGGTAAGTGCGAAGAGCAGAGATCGAGGAGTTTAGGATCTAATCCAAGATCTGATTCGTCTGCACAGATGTATATACATTGGGATGTTGGGGGGGGGGGGGGCACGCCCCCCCCCCAGATTTGAGCTTCCGGGACAAGCCCCCCTCAGATTTGACCCATCATTATATCATTATAGGTCACTTTATGAGTATTCCAGTGGCTATTAAAAAAAGTTCTTTCTTTCCTCAAATTCTTCACTAGTTCAGTACATATTTATAACTACGCATCAACAGTGATAGTTGGCTTTCGGCACATATTTACATCTGTAGGGTTAACCAACTTATCTTAGACCTATTCTTATTACAGTTGTGGAAGTCCCATTACTACCTACATCTATTTTTTGTGTTAGTCACTCGTCATTTTTATCAATTTTCAAGTTATTCATTTGTCTCTTCATGTCTGTTAGGTTGTTACTGTTTATTCTTAAGGACTAATGTTCTATATATTCTTAGGGACTAATGTTCTATAGTCATACGTGGGCAGTGGGCGAATTCTGGGGGGGGGGGGGGTGCGGAGCAACGTTTACGCTAATTTTCGCTTCGTGTGCCACCATTTATGGCTTGTGAGCCATCGATTTTGCCGTCATGAGCAACTTCAAAAACATCGGGGGGGGGGGTGGTGAAGCACCTGTCTGGAGGGGGGTGTGGTTGCTTTCTTGGGGGGGATGAAAACCTTTATATACTCATGATATACTCTCAATAACGCACATAGGACTTTGCAAAGTATGTAGATTTATATATTTGACTACGTAATGAGTATATACTGGGCTTAGGCTTAGGCTTAGGCTACTGACCTTATACTAGTAACGGGTCAAAATTTTGGGGAGGGCCTCTCGGGCCACTTTTGAGGACCCTAATTGACCAAAAATACCGTAAATTTTGCAAAATTTTATTAATTTTAAATTTTCCTAAAACATTGCCATTTTTACTACATTTTGCCCAAATTTTCGGGACCCCCCCGTCGGGTCCTCGATTTTGGGGACTTCCCCCCATGCCCTTCCCCCCCTCATACATCTATGCTAACCCAGAGTTTCATTAGTCAGCAAACAGCAACCAAATTGTCTTCGACCGCAAAATCTTAAAAATTATTTTTACTATTATTTTAGCGTTCAGTGCTCACCTTAATTGAATGGCATTTTCCATTGTCCCCACTAAACGTGGGGGCACGGGTTACTTAATTGACAATTTCATTTTTGTGAAGAATGTGCAGCGGGGTTCGAAAATTTATTGCAAATGCTTGAATCGACGAATTTCCGGATGCGTTTCGGCCGTTATCATCGAAGGGGAACAAGTTCGCCCCAACGGTCTGGCACACAACCACGCTCCACCTCAGATATACCGCCCCGGTGGCAAAAAACGGAAAAGTTTAGCAGGGAATTCAAGTATATATTTTTTAAAGTTTTTATGCTTTTGTTATACTAATACGGCTACTGTATTTGATTGCTAAAAAAGCAGTTGTTCGTTGTAGTTGAATTGTATAGCAGGCGGGGAAAAAAAACCCCACCCCATTTTTGGGGGAAAAAAACCCACCCCGGTTCCGGAACTTGGGTATGTGGTACAGGTCTAAAAATTTGCCAGCGTATAGTACAGTCCCTGTAGGCAAACGTATATAAGCGGTATCCAAACGGGGTCTCGTTGGTACTTTTTATGAGTCAAAAATTTTGACCCCCCATTTTTTACTCGAGATGGCTCCAAGGGAGGTGAATTTTGGAGTCTCATTTCTCAGCACTAAGAGATGCGAGCTCAAATGTAAAAACACTTTTACAGAGGACTACCCTTCCTCTACTCATGACCGCAGTGGCAGGTCCCTCCTTCTTTCGTACCAGGGGGGGCATGACCGAAATTAGACGGGGTAAAAAAACCCATGTGGGGGAAAAAACCCACTTTTTGAAAATGGTCTGGTGATGTCCAAAAACCTAGTAGCTACTCCAAAAGACTCATGGTAATGCAAAAAACCGTTTATTGTTAACACAAATGCGCATACTGACACTTTCTTGATCGAATTCTGGAATACGGGCCCAATAGTCGGACTTTGTCATTTTGAGGTCCCTTTGGAGCGGAAAGTAGTATTATCTGGTACTATCGCCGGTTTTTTGTATGTTTTTAATTATAACCTGTTAATTTCTCTTGTATAAACGTTAAATAACCGAATGAAAGTAAAATATCCCCGTCACGACCAGTCACACCCACTTACGGTACCCTCCATGGAGGGTCAATGGCGTAAAAAGTAGCCATAAAGTGCAGATTTTGCATGTATTTGAAACGTAATAGCAACTTTTTAGTTGTTTTCAACGTTTTCAGGCGAAATTAAGGTGTTTTGTTTTCAAATCTGAAAATTCAAAATTTTATAATGGGCTGCGAAGGGCCGTTTTCAAACTTGTCTACCTGAGGCCCCATAGCAAATCTGCGTATAGTTTTGGCATCAGGGGCGTCTACTACTCCTAATACGTGCCATAGCGTTGAAAAACTACCGCTAACACACTTTTCGGGTGATTTATGGGGTGGGGTTTTTTCCCCCACATGGGTTTTTTTCCCCCAAATGGGTTTTTTTCCCCGGCAAGTTTTTGGCTTCCCGCCAAAAAATGGTAAGAGATAGCGAAATGAAACCGGTGCCAGCATTTAGAGCAAGGTTAGGCCTACGACAGATTTTTTTGGTTTCCCGCGAAAACGTATAGTCTATGAGCTACATTACGAAATATGAAAATGCGGGTTTTTTTCCCCGCCTGCTATAGAGGATAACTAAGCGAATTGCTGAGTCTACTGGAATCTAGAAAATTTTGACCCATTTTTGCCACCCTCACGGTTACAGAGGAGTTCGGAAACTACACAAACCTACCCAGCTTTCTGAAGGCCGAGTGAACTGCCCTGTGGCGAAGCAGCAGCAACAGGTCACGCATTATATACGTGTGTTAGTGTTCATGCGCCTGGCTGTGGGGAGCCACAAAACAGTTTTAGACAATTTTGACCCGCTATATTACCTACAATGCGGTCGGCTGACAGAAACGCTTCTCATTTAGTTGGGACTTATATTGTCGACCTTTGCTTGCTAGATTTAGTATACACTTTTCTGGCTCAAGCCTGTAGTTACGTTTCCGTTTCTTGTTTTGTTCGAAACTCTTTTCGTGAGAGATCGGTAGAATAGGAACACAATGACTCCATTCATTATAAATCAGACTCAACACTGCCTAGTGCCTACTACAGTTTTTAAGCGTTTTGGTGTATAGATCTTTCTGAAAAATTGGTTGAAAAAACCGCTTCTGGAAGTGCCTCCTAATATAATTGGATCCATAGTTTCATCCATTCATCCGTCCATTCCATACAATATATTCTGTACAACGAGTGGAGCTCATTTTTTTCATGTTTCGTTTAGGCATGATCTTACTGCAGCTTTTATTGCCTCTTTAATTGCATATTATGTAGTCTAAAGTCTGGCCAGAAATTGCTGAACCCTGAGGTAAAATAGATGGCGTGATTTTAGCAGCTACTGGCTGTATAGGCTTGATAGCTGAAATTTATTCTTTTCGTATTGAAATCGTGTGTTTCTTTCTCGCTCAGGCCCTCAGGGTCCACCAATGTTTGGTCGGACTTTAGTTTGAACGCTGTAGCTGTGATTCAATACCAATGTCTCGTTTGAAATGGTATTATATCCTCCATATATGACCCTTACACTTAACTGTTCATTTCATATCATATTTCTTGCATCTTATTATCATCTTATATACTTTTACTTTGCTGATTTTATAATTTTTGTTTAGATTTTTATCCTACAATTATTTATTGATTTATTTTTTATAACTGAAACTCATTGACGATGATGGAATATTTGGGACCGTTGCAATTCACCAAAACAAAATTTGGAAAGGACTGCATTAAATACGAATCTAGACTACAGCCGGGAACCTTTTACTTATTCTCAGAGAAACTGAAACAGAAAAATGCCGTCGCCTGGCGCTGTATGGGCTGTGTGAACGGGAAGCAACAAAATCCAGGCTGCAAGGTTCCCACGATTCGCACCTCCGAAAATGGTTTCTTAGACGACCCCGACCTTCCAAACAATCCCCATTTTTGCAACCCAATCAGCGGCGCTCAACTTTTAGCTATGCAGACTCGACGTAAACGAAGACGCCGAGTCTATGGTAAATAAAAAATTCGTGGCTCTGATTGTTGAGGACAGAAATTGTGAAATCTGGAGATAAAATGTTAATTATCCTTAGTTGGGCAGGGAAGGACCTAGAGCTGTATATACCACGGGTATTGTGCGACTGCAGATATGTGACAGTTTATTTTAAGAAATTTGCCCGTAATTGAGGTTGTATAGGCAAATTGCGAAATTTCTCACTCTGCTTTCACGCTTTCACGTTGTGATGTGATCGACAGTCTACCAACGGATTGTCTACTTTGCGTCAAGTTTACGTAATAGCTTCCCCTAGTTTATTTGGCTGTGGACTGTGTCCAATATAAGCTATGTAATTAATTTTTTCTGTATAATTCTAATCTACTTAAGTTTCCTTTCATCTTGAATCTATTACACCTTTATGTATATTTTCTTAGTATAATGGAGTTTTATTTGACCCTTGTGAGTGGCCCCTTCTGTTCATAATACATAAATAGTGCATCTTCCTGTGACGGAGCAGCCAATTTGTATTCGCAGCTCAGCTGTGACAGTAGCTATCCGTTTCATATCGTATTTCAATGTCCGTGTTAAGCTGCTAAAGGAATGGGCCCTCCCTTTTGGTCTTGCATTTGGAGACACGCCCGGAACATAATGTGTCCTCAAGGACACGGTGACAGGCACAAGGGTAAATTTTGGTCAGCTGTTTGAAGAATTGACCCAAGCGTTTCGGCTAATTTTGTTGCATATATACCGTCTACAAGTGACCACAACTATATTCATCCGAAAAAATGGCTTGTTCGGCCAGGCAGTTTCCTTGGAATCGCTTAAGGACAAAACAATATGGACAAGAACGAAGCGGGCTTAATTCCCCCTTCCCACTGCAGGTTTAAGGTTTATGGTTTAACTTTTTATTCGCACTGGCAGTTTAAGGTTTAACCTTAACGAACAGCAAATAGAATGCCATGCTACTAATTTTCCCACGGTGGCTTGCATTGCTGATATTTGAATATTGTATATTACTTTGCTGGAACAAAGCGCCGCCTACAGCTCGTAGCTGATGGGCTGAATCCTTAAAACTTAAACCAAAAAATTGAAATTTTTCAACATCGTTAAACCTTAAACCTATGCAGTGGGAATGTGCAATATGCTCACATCATGTTCTACGTTAAATGTTAAACCGTAAACCCGCAGTGGGAAGCGGGCATAATTTAATTAACTGTTCAAAACTATTTGTTTCAGGCGGCACTGGGGAAGGGGTCGGGCAAGGCGCCGGGCCAAGCCAGGTCGAGCCAAGCCGGGCGGTGGAGGCGGAATGGCTGATGGGCGGAGCGATGGGGGACGATGGGCCAATCAAAGTGGAACCAGCGGAGGAGGAGTCCGAGGAGCAATCCTATTGGACGATGATGTCACATGATGGACAGCCGGAAGATGATATGGCCGACGAGACCAGTGCTGCCATCACGGCTGCTGCGGGTATTGGCTTTTAGTTAAGTAATAGTATATATTACAGTAGTATGTAGTTTCAAAATTTTTTAAGTTTTATATAAAATTTTGTTGTTAAACCATAAATGGTTCACTGGTTCACTGCACAGAATAGTCGAACAAGAGTCTAAACTAGACGTACTAGACTGGTAGTAGTAGTTAATTAGTATATAGCGTAATATAGTAGTATTAGAATAATAAATATAACAGGTGGCGGTGACATATATACTTACGGTGCTGTGGGAATAGATTTAGATTTATTTGTTCAAGCATGAATGCATCTGTTTTACCACTTTGCTTCAGTTTTGTGACTGTGTATTTACCAATATGTATTATGTCATGCCGTTATGCAAAATACTGTAGCTTGTAAAAACGTGTAAAAATACAACACAAGGTTACGGGTCCTTATGTTTTTAATATATTGTTTAGCGCTGAGTGCCGAGAGTGAATGTTCGAGCTGCAGCTGTCCCGGATGTCCCGGATCCGATCAGCTCATGGCCATGGGTGGGTTGCATTATGAAAATATCTACAATGGATTTTTTATATTGTTTTTCGTAGATTTTTTTTGGAACTTATTCCAAAGTCCGGACCTGATGTTTCAGCGCTTGTATTCACAGCAATAACCCTTAGCTTCAACTCCGCCACGTCGACGGTGCTGACCTCTGCGGCCGTCAATAGAACGGAGCTTGACGGCTTTTTTGAATGAGGTCGACTAGCTTGAAAAGCTTTGTTGTCGGGTGGAAAATCCGCCCCAGAGAGAGTATATATACGTTATACGGTACATATTTACCTCTACCAACCCAGTTATGTTTTTAGTTAGCTAATTATGTTAGCGGCCCTTTGATTGCATTTCAGTATTGCAGTATTTTTTCATTCCTTTTATAAGTGTTTTTGTTTTTTCAGTTGCCCGTCTGGTCCGCTTAGAGGAGGAGCGTCTTTGGTCGGTGCGGTCCCACTCGGACGGTCTGTACACACTGGAGCAGGCAGAGCTCATCAGGAGACTCAGGAAAACTGGGATACAACAGGACCAAGTCATCAAGGTGGGTTTAAAACATGCATGTAACAGGGGAAATAGCTGGCACCTTGCCCCCTTCGAAAAAACATTGAGGGCTAGGGGAGGAAGGTTTTGAAAATTGGAGCGAAAGTGGGTGAAAATGACAGTTTTTTTTGAAAATTTCGCAACATTTGGGTGTTTTTTGTCGATCCGTTGGAGAGGGTCACCAAAATTCGACTGGAGAGGCCTCCTTGAAATTTTGACCCCGTCAGATGTTTGGTTTGGATCAAAACTGTACTCTAGTGGCAGGCCGTTTGGTTCGCTACGGAGGGGAGCCACTGTGGTCAGTGCGATGTCACTAGTTGGGCTCGGTCTCGGTATTAATGACATTGTTGGAGAAAACGCATTTTAACACTAGACTTATGTCAATGCATCAGCCATGATTTGTAGCCTGAGTCTGTAAATAATATTGCTGTGACAAGAATCCAGCCTAAGTCGCAAGTCGCACTTTGAGCTCAATCTTAATTTTTTTCTTCACCACACTATTTGTCGTGTTTCAGGCGTTCTCAGCATACGACCGTTTGGAGGATGACCTAGGGATTGTGGGTCTGGATCCTGAGTTTCCGGAATCGGTGGACCAACCGCAAACCCTTGGGGAGCCCAGCCTCGCTCATTCACAACACAGTCCATCCAATACGCCACCTCCCAAACAAAGGACCAAACGGAAGCGACATAAAGTAGGCAACATGATTAATTAGTCATGCCTGCGAAACCAGCTGATTACATGCATTATTAGTGGCGTGATTTTTTCGTAATTTTAACGGATTTTTTTAACTAATTTTCTTAACGGAAATTATGGTTGTAAGACGAGTAGACGACCCATAATATAGCCATGCACACACTCCGCTATAAAACAATACTACTTTAGTTCACTCAAATGTTCAAGACAGCCCCAGCTAGAGCCGTTTCTGTGTAGTCCAATATATAGTTATTACTAATCGAGATATTTTTCATGGGTAGTGGGTACCCATGTTTGAGATCTGACAGGCTTTTAATTTTTACTTTTTTCAGAAATCCTGTGGCGCAGTAAGCGGTGCCTTTCTGAAAGTCGCCAAGGGCATTCCATCGTCCGTTGTGACGTCAGATGACGGGGAAGCGGCCAATCAGCGCCAGCCCACGCCCACAAGCTCCGCCCCCCAAAACATTCCCACGCAGCATCTGACCAATCAGCCAACGCGACCAGAAGAGACTGCTTTAGCTGGTGCTATTGATTCTGGACATTATGGTAATTTTTAAGCAGAGCAGTTCCAGGGATTTTCAGATTACCCATGAGTAAAGGTATGGGTTGTGGGACATTCTTACCTAGTGGTAAGGGTAAGCATACATGGGCGTGGGAGGGGGGTTTGGGGGGTGTAAACCCCCCCCCCCCAGAAGGCATCCTCACCCCCCACAGACAGGTCCGTCACCCCCCCAAGGTGCCTCACGAAGCAAAAATTTGTGGTGGCTCACGAAGCGAAATTGGTGACTCAAGAAGCAAAATAGCCGGAAAAGTTGCTCCGCATCCCCCCCCCCCAAGGTGGCTCACCCCCCCCAGAATTCAGTAGCTGCCCACGTATTAGGGTAAGGGTAAGGATAATTCTGTTGGTACAGGTGAAATTGAAGTTGAAAACAAGGTTAACGTGCATAGAGGTACATAGGACATATGGGGGTGTATATAAGGGGTATCCCCATTCAGACAGCACTCCTCAAGCTTCACGACACCCCTGTCTGACGGCCAAAAAAGTGCCCCAAAAATGAGTTCCCAATCGAAAAACCGCCAAAATTTTCTAAAACTAAAATGATACATTAAACATTAAAAAACAGCAAGTAAAAACATTAAACTAAAAAGGGGCATCATCACCCCCCTCCGTTGATAGTTAAATACATCCGGCTCGTCTTGCACTTATTTTTTGTTTTTACATGTTTTTTTATTTGTAGACTTCCCTTCAACGTCTTTGTCGGCCATATCCACCGTTTGCAGTGCTCCGCCACAGTCAGGAATACTTTTGGGGATTTTGAAGCCGGTTGATTCTTCGGCCACTTGGGTTGCGGCTGACTGTCCAACCAACCAAACCAGTTGGTCTCGCTATGGGACTCAGAACCATACAGTGTCGAGGCTGCATGATTCTAACAGCGTAACACAATCTGTGCAGCCTATTTTGCCACGACCGCAAGGGGAACCCACCTAATGGCTGTCTTTATTGAACAAAATAATGGTCATTGTCTGGGTACATGGTTTATACATGCAGTTTTGCATTGTATACTTTTTTGGTAAACTATGTGGGAAACTCATCTTAAATAGGAACAATAAGGTTAAGATCCATTTATGCAATTGTTGTAATTTTGTAATGTTGTACCTACATGCAATTTTGTTTTCGGCAAAGTTATGATTTACAAAAATTGGAGCCATAAAATGTGTATTTTCAACAGGGCGTAGCCAGGAAGAATTTTCGGGGGGATGACTTTTCGAATTTTTGAAATGTATTAGCTTTATTCCAATTTTAACGCAAAAAACGACGTCACATTTTAGCTCGTAAATTGCAGTTTTCTAGGAATCGCTTAGGGGCAAAAGGACAAGTACAAGGATTTAGTACGATTAGCTTTACTGACAAAAGTTATCTCAACTGCCTGCCCATAATATGACACTGTTACAGCTTTTTTTAACTGAACTGTTACACTGAACGGTGTAGGTACGACTTGTTTGTTTGGATGATTTAATTATAATGATAATGATGATGTTTACGTCTGTGTAAATTTATCGCATATTTTTTGATTCCTGCCTGCCTGAACAAACTAACCGAGAGCTAGATCAATAACTTGGTTTTCTACATGTTTTTGGTCGACTAAAACTTTCGTAGACTTGTATCCATTCCTCAGATTAAAATTCATTTTCTTAAGGTGGCGCTCAGGGGAACCGACTTTGGCGTTTATTTTTTTTCAGCGACATTTTTGACCATAAAACTTTCGTAGACTTGTATCCATTCCTCGGATTAAAATTCACTTTCTTAACTTTTCGATCTATATCTTTTAGTGTTCGAGCTAGCCCACCAGTATTTTATAGTGACAAAAAATATGACTATATAACTTGCTGAACCAAAACGAAAATGAACTGAGTTGCATTGTGGTGTAATTATGATCATGCTCGTTTCTGTCGATATTTCATTATAAATAACAGATTCTCTTGTTGCGTCAATCAGGGATTGTTTAACGCTTTTGTTAACCGGAGTTCGTAGATTGATGTAGATTACGAAAATATTGTTTTTGGTACCATGAGTGGACATACAAACATGATTTTGCTTCCTGACTGGAGAAGACATTTGAAAATGTGTACGGATCATTTTAAACTACGTCATATATCTCCATAAGGGTTTTAATAAATTCTTCCTTGTGTAATAAAGCAAATAAGAGTCGATGTGTGTAGAAGATTTTCCACTGATTTATGCTCGTGACGATAGTTATCTTTTTATTTTCGTGTAACGTTTTGTGAGAGTTACCGTTGTAATATTCCAATTTGTGAAAGTGTTAACTTTGCTTCAGCTCAATAAAAGCCTTATCAAACGTGTTGATGTTTAGTTTTAAAGTAAAAACTTTATGAATTTTTGTCGTACATATGTTGCTTGTTAATTTATTTTGTATCATAAGTTATTTTTTCCAATTCTTTTCAAAAATAACACACGTTTTTATAACAGTATTTTTAATTGCACAAAACAAGAAACAATAGGACTGTAGAAAGTAGGCCGTTCACAAAAAGTCGTTTGGAATTGGAACTACGTATGCTCACTCCAGGGCACGATTTATCGCAGCGAAATGTTCATCAGAAATGTTCGTCATCAAAAATTTTGGACTGATGGAAACATTTTCGATGACGAACATACCAGTACACTAAATCATAACAAATTTCGTCGTCGAAAATGTTCGTCATCGAAATTTTTTTCGATGACGAGCTTTGGTCTTTTAGAACATTATTATGTTCTAAATGACAAAAGCTCGTCATCGAAAATTATTTCAATGGCGAACATTTCAACAGAGCTATAGACATCCGTTGAAATGTTCGCCGTTGAAATTTTTTCGATGACGAACATTTGTTTTTTCGATGACGAACATTTGCTATTTCGATGACGAACATTTTCGATGACTAACATTTGCGTTTTCGATGACGAACTTTTGCTTTTTCGATGACGAACATTTCTGATAACGAACTTTCGACGACGAACATTTTCGATGACGAACATTTGTAATAATTTAGTGTTGTGTTCGTCATCGAAAATATTTCCGTCAATCCAAAATTTTCGATGAACATTTTCGGTGACGAACATTTCGCTTCGATAAATCGGGCCCAGGTTTAAAGTTAAAAGTCGCATAGTTTTGCCCAAATGCTTAGTTTAGGATTAACAAGTCGATCTTCTGCTAAGAACTGCTAGATCTTCTCCGTGTGCTGATTCAACAGCACATTTGCCTTAGCCCGATTCATTGAAGCAGAAAGTTGGTTGTTGAAAATGTTCGTCGCTGAAAATTTTGGATTGATCGAAACATTTTCAACGACGAACATAACACTGATTTATAGGAAAAAATGTTCGTCATTGAGTTTGTTCGCCACAGAAAATGTTCGTTGTTTGAAAACAAATGTTCGTCGTTGAAAACACAAATGTTCGTTGTTTTCAAAGCAAATGTTCGTTGTTGAAAATGTTCGTCGTTAAAAAAATGTTCGTCGTTGAAACACAAATGTGCATTGTTCAAAAATTTACAACGGCGAACTTTGTAAGGGATGTCTCGCTCGACTCTCGATCTTTGTTTGAATGTTCGCCGCTGAAAATTTTTTCAATGACGGACAAGCTTTTGTTGTTTAGAAATAAAAACGTTCCAAAAGACCGTCGTTGAAAAAATTTTCAACGACAAACTTTTTCAACGACAAACTTTCTTCAACAATGAACATGTTACATCGATGACTCGGGCCGTGTACTGATCACTTACTAGAAAACGCAGGAGTGTGACAATTTCTTGAGTTGTATACCGATTGTGAGAAGGTATTAATCAAGTTAGCACTTAGTTTTAATTGTAAGCTTTTTTAAACAATGTTTTGGTCTGACAAAATTGGTCAGTCACCATAGACCATAGAGATTTATGCCCGCTTCACACTGCGGTTTAAACTGCGGTTTAAGGTTTAAAGTTTATGGTTTAAGGTTTATGGTTTAAGGTTTAAGGTTTAAAGTTTAGTGTTTTATTCACACTGCGGGTTGGTGGGCGGAGCTATAATTTCGGCCAGTAGAATGCTTGCCCTCCAAAAAGTATATAGTTAGGCGGGAAAATGACAATTTGAATTCAAAACTGTCCATAGGGGGCGTCACGCAAGCTAACATGTTCAAACAGCCAATGTTCGATCTGTTTTCAGTACAAAAACTTCAAGTAAATTTAAACTGTGTATATAAATGATAAATTCGGTATTCAAATATAGGTACCTACATATGTATGTACGTATTGTATTAGCGCACTTGCCAGTATGCTGAGCACTTTTACAGTACAAATCGTATTATTACCCCCTACGCCAAAAAATCCTAAACCAGTGTGCGTCGCAATAAGGTGGAGTATGAAAACGTTTCACACGGTGACTGGCATTGCTGCAGCTGCTTACGCGACGCTACATACTGATTGGGTAGAAGCAGAAGCTCCGCCTACAAGTCGCAGCTGATTGGCTGAATTCTTAAACCTTAAACCAAAAAGTTGAAATTTTTCAACTGTTTTAAACCTTAAACCTTAAACCTTAAACCTACACAGTGGAAATGTGCAATATGCTCAACTCATGTTCTACGTTAAACCTTAAACCTTAAACCTTAAACCTGCAGTGGGAAGCGGGCATTAGAGGGTATCTGGAGCTTATTTGATCGCAAGTTCGTGAGATCACTAACCCTGAGATGATGAATATATCAGTCGAACACTTGGTCGTTTGAAATTCGAGTGAGATGCCGGCATTTGCTTACTTGTAGTTTTATGTGGTCGGTTGGTGATTTTGTATTACTGAATTTTTAGTTTCAACAGCTGCGGCAATGGGCGTATTTCGCTGTCCCGTCTGTGACGTCCCTTTTGCTCGCAAAGATAATGCTGTTCGCCACTTGAGAAAGCAACACCCACCGGCTGCGAAACCTGTGGTTTCTGGTCAATCTAGTGAAAAGGTAGGTCGATTTGTGTCCAGATTAAGAATATAAATACCCCACGATATATTCGGCATTACGGCAATGTATATCATAGTTTCTTTCCTGCTGAGCGAGATAGCGTGCGGGATACGATCCGCGGACATCCGATCTAGGAGTCACTCTGCCACCAGTTCAGTAGCTTTATCAGGGTAGGCGCAATAGTGCCTAACCCTAGAATAGGTCATAATTGTCCTAACCCTAGTGTAGATCATAATTGTAAAATTTAAGGTCAAAATCATAGCTTTACACCCAACATTTTTGACCCGAACTGACCCGCACAACCCGCTGGTCAGAAAATATCAACTGGACCCGACCGGAGCTGACTCGAGGTCAACCCGACTCGTTGACCCGTTGCGAACTCAGTATGATGTGATTTTGTATAAAACTGTGAGTAAGCTATGTAGTCTTTTACACACAAACGCTTCAATGCAGCGGATTATTTTGATTTACTTTGTTTTAGCAACTAAATGAGTGCCATATTTGTGGTAAACAGTTTACTCGTTCGAACAGTTTGCAACGCCATATTCGCGAGACGCACCAGAAATTACAGACAGCCGTCTGCGACGTTTGTGGACGCCCGTTCGCGCGACCTTCCGAGCTGAAAAATCATATGCAAACACACTTGCGCAAACACAAAAAAGGTTAGCTGATCTCGGTTTCGATTGAAGGGGGTAGTGTCATGCCAGCAGTCAGCTTTGCTTATGCGTGAAATTTGTTTATGATCTTTCTATAGTCCATCCAAGAGTATATTTCTTTGTTCTTTTTTATCAGTAAAGTCACAAAAGTTTTTAGGAAATGTTTCTGCAAATTTGGTGTTGTATACAGTTTGCAATAAAGCCGCAAATTGTAGTCATCAATCCTTTTGTTGTGTACTTACTTAAATACCTTGACTTTCGTCTGATCATTCTGCTTTCAAGCTTGACTGTGTCAACTATATATATCGGTGGAATCAAGAGTACATAATATATAGTGTCTGAAGCGAGCTTTGCTTCTGATTGGCTAAACGCCTGTCCACGTGCTACAATCAGCACACTGGCCGCCATTACAGCCATGTCAGTGTTAAATTTTGCCATGATCGGTCGGGTTGGGGGTTTTTTGTTTTTTTTGCCCCGAATTGTATTTTGCGTACATTTTTATCATCGTTTTCAGGGATTATTGCTAGTATGTGCTGAATATGATGTTAACTGGTAAGTTAAATATGTTTTTGACAATTTTTAGGCAATAGCACGTGAGGCCGCCTGCGAACTGATTGGAGCACGTGCACAGGCGTCTAGCCAATCAGAAGCAAAGCTCGCTTCTGATTGGCTAGCCACATGTTGCATAAAACGGCAACACGTGGCTTCAAAACGACCAGCGCATCTGCCTGCGCTATAACATAGGCAGAAAGGAGAGTGTCTCACTCTTCTTCTATAAAGAGTGAGACACTATTATGTTACTCTTGGTGGAATGCATAAAGGCAGTCTTAGCTCGGTCTTGCTAACGCAGTTTAAGGGCAACATTCTAACCTAATGTGGTACGTGGAAAATTCGTCGTTACGATGTTCTAATTTACTGAAATAGAACGTCTTAGACTGGTTTTAACGTTAGACTGCCTTTATGCATTCCACCCTATGGGTTTTTTTCTAGTAGTTCGTTCAAAGACCTGGTCTCGTAACGCCGCATCAAAGTTTCCAGCTAAATTAAGCGAGCAACAAGAACTAGAGGATCGTGCGGTGAGTGCAGAATGGTTTCTGAGCAAAGCAGCTAGTGGAGAAATTGCTGAGGAGGAGGAGTCACGTGATGATTCTGATTGGACGATGCAGGAGGAACAAGATGAAAATGATGCCATAGCGGCTGCTGGTATGGGCTTCAGAAACTATATCTGGTCTGTGATATGTATAAAGATAGTGTCTGCTTGTTTATCGTTTACAAGTATAAACTACGTGGAACATTGCTACAGTTCACTATAAGAACCTTAATTGCGGTTTTGTTAATACACCTTCTATCGGGGTGCGTCGTTATAGTATACAGTCGTGATAGTATACAGCCGTCATGGTATACAACTGACCTCTTGCCCCAATTTCAGCCGTGATGATATACAAAAAGTCGGAATAGTATACAACAATATTTATCTCGAATTTCAGCCGTGATAATATACAGCCGTCATGATATGCAGCCATCATGGTATACAGCCGTCATGGTATACACATAACAGGCAATAGTATTAGTTACATATCTGCGCTCTATTCTATGTTAAACTGTTCTGTTAGTGAAACAAAGACAAGTTAAAATTAATGCAATGTGTATTTTGAGCTAGTAAAATTTTCATAGCATAACATAAGACACGGAAATTATGTAGAAAATTTAGTTAATTTGGTTAAGAACGGAGTTAATAAGAAATGAATAAGTAATAAAAATAACTAAACTTGTATATACGCCAAGACACACCAAACTAAACTCAAGGTTCAGTTATCTATTAAAATGTGCATTACGGTCACCATGGTTTCTATTGTTCTTGTAGTTGGCACTTGCCAATTTTAAAGGTCGGAGACTCGGAGTTCGTATCAGGGTCATCTACTGTGTAAGGGTCGATTCATACTTCAATAGGGCATACGGACAAACGGACATAGGGCATACGGGCAAAGCAAGTTTTGTCCGTTTTTTCAATTCATACTTTTTAGGGCAAACGGACATTGGGACGTACGGACATACGGATGTACGGGCATACGGACAAAGGTGCGATTCATACTTTTGAGCCGTATATCCGTTTGTCCGTATGTCCTACAATTTCGGGCAGAGTTGAACTGAATTTAACTTTACCGGACATACGAACAAAGTGAAATTGTGCCGTTTTATACGGATGAACGGACATACGGCTGAAGGGCAAACGGGCATACGGCTGAACGGACGAAAGTATGAATCAAACAGCCGTTCTGCCGTTCATTTTGTCCGGATGTCCGTTCGTCCGTTTGCCCGTATGTCCGAATGTCCGTGTAGAAGTATGAATCCTGCCTTAGACGAAGCGAACTGACAGAAAAGTTTTTACATGCGGTTAAGTCTTTGATTTTAAATTAAATAGTTTGCGCGCTCATCATTACTAATACCTAAGCATTTGTATACCATGACGGCTGTATACCGTCACGGCTGTATACTATCACGACCAATAAACTTTCAAAAGGCAAAAGTGCCTTTGTATATCATCACTACCGACTGTGTAAATACAGGTGCGCTTCTGCCTTGATTGGACTTTTTGTATACCATGACGCCTGTATACCATCACGGCTGTATACTATCACGACGTTGACCCTTCTATCAAATGCATACTTGCTTAGTCAATTTTAAAAGTTAATAAATTTATGTAGTGATTTATCTGTATGTAGTTCTATATGGCGAACAAAAAATCTCCAGATCAAGTATTTTTCCTTGATTTTGTTTATTATTTACCCATAACCTTTTTTAGGGTCGATTCATACTTACACCCGTCCGTTCAGCCGACAAAATGACGAAATAATGATGTCACAGGCGCTGGCTGATCCACTGCACTAGGCTGTTAGTGACGTCATTCTGCAGGCTGAACGGACATACTGCTGTAATTATGAATCGAGCCTTATTCTGTTCTGATAGTTTACTATTATTTAAACTTTAGAGTTGGATTGTGCGAGTGATTGTTCGAGCTGCAGCTGTCCCGGATGTCCCGGATCCGATCAGCTCATGGCCATGGGTGGGAAATACCTACGTGTTTTCCGTGTCATTGCAGATTTTTGCTCGTCCTCGTACTCTTAGATTTTGATTGATATTCGTGCTTGACTGACATTGCGAAGATATTTTAGGCTTTTGAGAAAGCCAGTTATTTCTCCGCTATAGTGAACGATCAGTGATGGTAACGGGGTCAAAATTTTGGGGACCTCCCCAGTCCCCAGTCCCCCCCTGATCGACCAAAAATACCCTAAATTTTGCAAAATTTTCTAAAATTTTCCCCAAAAAGTGTCATTTTCACTAAATTTTGCCCAACTTTTCGGTACCCTCCCCCTGGCCCCTACATTTTGGGGGGATCCCTCCATTTCTATCCTCATACATGTACGGTGATGACAAATCGACTATTTGCTGATATTCTCTAAAATAAGTATCTGTTTTTTCAGTTGCCCGTCTGGTCCGCTTGGAGGAGGAGCGTCTTTGGTCGGTGCGGTCCCACTCGGACGGTCTGTACACACTGGAGCAGGCAGAGCTCATCAGGAGACTCAGGAAAACAGGAATACAACAGGACCAAGTCATCAAGGTGGGTTTCAAACCACACTATACGCTAGTGGCCCGATTGGTTCGCTTGGGAAAGAGGAAATAATTCGGGTTGTCAACTCCCCTTCCAGAAAGGTGAAGGTGTTTCTTGTTCAGCCTCAAATGGATTAAAATATTTTTTATTTCTGGCCATAAAGAACACAAGTTGGTGCACAGATTCATCTCTTTATTGTTTTGAAACCATACCTGACTACTCGTGACAGGTCCAAAACAGGAATGTCTATATAAGTATACAACTACAGTAACTAGCGAGTGTGGCGCAAGCTTAGAATAATTTCGAACAAAGGTTGGTGCCTCAGTTGTGATCCCGAAAAGGGTACAGTCGTGAGTCCCCCGATCAAAGGGGGGTTTTCTTGCATTAACATTAAATCCCATGGTTTTATATACATTTTATTTTCAGGCCTTCGAAACCTACTCCTGTGTGGAAGATGAATTGTCGCTGGTTGGTTTGGACACTGATCTGCAGTATTGCCAAGTTGATCAGCCGGAGGGCACCACTGTCGATCAAAGCGAGACTCGACCACAACGAGGGTCTGAGGGCTCGACCCCAAACAAACAGCGGAAACGGAAACGACGCAGAGTAGGCCTGGTTTTGCTGATAATGACTGTTAACTCTTAGACATTATGAACGTGTTTGCGTTCTAGTACAAGCCTGTTCAAATACTTCATCAAGACTTTCTCAATGTCTTATTACTTATTTGAGACTAATTACAAGACTTATTCGATTAAGAGTATAAGATTCTAATGTGCTGAAAGGACCATTTTTGACTTAAGCCTGGTTCATATTCGTCCCTAAGCGCTGTCCCTATCCTTAGGCGCTGTCCTTGTCCCTGTCCCTAGGTGTCCTTGTCCCTGTGTCCTCATGCTTTGTCACTGTCCTTAAGAAATGTCCCTAAGGTCCATAGGGAATGTCCTTGTCCCTTTTTTTAGAGGTGATTGATTCCTGCTTCTTGAGGACAACGGAATAGTCTTTCTCACATGAGCTAATGCTCAAACGTCATTGGATAAACTGCGTTTTGTTTAAAGTACCTTGAAAAAGTTATCAACCCCATTTATAGGCCGAAAAAAAAAGAAAATTCAAAATTTCGAATATGGGATTCAAGCTCTGATCCATACGTTGAGAAGCAAAAATCATAACCACTCGACTTGCAAAGTTTGGAAATCGGAGCTCTTGTACATCTGTATGACCTTATAGCATATTTCAGGTTGGTATAAAAATTGAAAACAAAATATTTTTCAATCAAAAATGTGTTAAATAACCCAAAAATAACAATGGCATTAATACCGCAACACAAGCCTACGACATTCTCTCACTAGTAGTCGAGTTCGTCCGTAATTGGCTGTTCTTGGTGTCACATGTTAACTGCCGTATTTTGATTGGCCGAGTTGCTTAGGGACAGGGAAAAAGTAGAACATTGCTCAACATTGCTTAGGGACATAGGGACAGTCCCTAAGCTGCATAAGAACAAGTATGAATCAAAAGCAGCTTGAGGACAGGGAAAAGGAAGAGGACACCAGAAAAGTATGAATCAAACCGGCATAGGGACAGGGACATTAGGGACAAGGACAGTCCTTAAGGACGAGTATGAACCGGGCTTTAGACTGTGTTTAACCTAATGTCAACAATTAAGCTTAAGCCACTTGATTATTTTCAACAGTTGGTTGAAGTAAAACTTGTGTGAAAAAAGTTGAAATCGAATGTTATTATTATTATTATTATAAAAATACATTAAAAAATCTGAATTTTTCAGAAATCCTGTGGTGCAGTGAGCGGCGCCTTTCTGAAAATCGCCAAGGGCCTTCCGTCGTCCGTTGTGACGTCAGATGACGGGGAACCAGCAAATCAGCGCCAACCCACGCCCACAAGCTCCGCCCCCCAAAACATTCTTACGCAGCATCTGACCAATCAACCTCCAGCCATCTCACAAGAACAGACTGCATTAGCTGCTGCTAGCGATTCTGGACATTGCAGTAATGACTGTAGTTAATTAATTGCTTAATAAATTGTTTAATTTTTTCTATTGGTTGTTCGTTGATAGATGTTTCAAGAAATTATGCCGTATCTTGAAAATTGCACAGATTATGAGAATGACTTTTGGCGCCTTATGTAATTTTACATGCAATATTGTTAAGAGTACATCACTAACAATGTTGTATGGTATGCGCCATGACATGTGCTCTGAGTGAAAAACTTCTACAACAAATTTAGATTCTTTTTTCTTCCTCAAAAGTAAGTAAAAGTAAGTAAGAGTTTATTTTTATCGACGTATCGACCGCTGTTGCTTATTGGAATACTAGCGTTCCTAGACTAGACTTAGGGCCGGTTCCCACTGGGCAGAAATAAGAAATAAGTAACCAGAAATAAGAAATAAGGCCTTATTTCAGAAATACAAGGGCATTCCCACTGCAGAAATAAGCTTTTGTTATTTCAGAAATAACAAACCTTATTTCTAAAATATAAAGTTAAAATCATTTTAACTTAAGAAATAAGAAATAAGGAGTTAACCAGTCAGAAGCGTTGGTTGGAGCTTGCGACGCTAAGCCACGCTTTCCTTTCTGCTGATTGGACAATTCAAATATCGCTCTGTACGTACGTTCTGCTGCGTACGTATGTACTTTCAAAATCCCGCCTAAATTTACCTCCAGCCAATCAAATAACAGCTTGAAATGGGCTTATTTCTTATTTCTGCACTGTGAACGCATAAGGCTTTATTTCTTGTTTCTTATTTTTTATTTCTGCCCATTATTTCTTATTTCTATCTCTTATTTCTTAATTCTTATTTCTTATTTCTGCCCAGTGGGAACCGGGCCTAACTTACTAGACTACATAAGTTTTAACCAATGACATCCCAAAGAATTGATTTATAAGAAATGGATATTTAATAATTATTATTGTCAGTTTTTTATTTCAGACAGTCCATCCACCTCCAATGGCTGCAGTTCGATTCAAGTAGCTAAGAATCCAGCTAAATCTGGGGAAACTCAGCGAATGGATTGCGCTACTTCTGGACTCACATCCAATTTTCTGCCCAATCAGACGAAAGATCGAAATTTATCTGCAAAAACTAATAACTCGGTGATCTCTTGTAGTTCACCTCTTCGCAATATTTCACAGATCGTGCAAAATTTGCATCCCCGACAAAGAAAGCCGACTTGATGTATGTAGTGTTTCGGTTTTATTCTGAATTTACGTGAAATCGTGGAAAGTATTTCTTAACATGTTGCAGTGAATTCGATAAAAATTTTGAACGTTTTGAGTGGAAGGGAGGCTATCGCGTCAAAGGTTTTCTTCACATTCACATCTCAGCAAGAGGGAGATTTTTCCTTGTTGGGTGTTTATTGGTCTTTTTTACTTATATATAGCCGTATTCAGTTCAGTCGGTATTCGGCAATGATCTAATACGCTGTTTGTGGCAGGATTTTTTCGTCATTTTGTCGGCTGACGGACATGCGGCTGTAAGTACACAATCGGCCCTAAGATTACATAGTCATAAATATAGTTACGATTTCGCTTAATTTGTATCGTGGTTATTTTTTCATTGGTTTTAAATGTGGTTTTACATATTATGTATGTTTTGCATATGTACTGTAAAGGAGAGTATGTTTTCAGATAGACTACGATCTCATCAAGTAGCTTACAGTGTCAGGTTTAACTTGGGAGACCCTCCCTTACTCCCTATTCACACTCCACTTACCTTTTCAACATTTTAATATTGTGAATTCACGCTCATTATATTTAATCATTTTATACGTACTCGTTCTCAGCTGTGTGTGTACGCTTGGTCACCTATAACAGTGGTAGCCTGCATTGTAAAACTAGGAGTGTGCGTGGTTTTTTCAGCCCGTGTGGCGACGTCTGTATTTCGTTCTCGCTATTACTGTGTTCATCTGGTTTTCAGCCAAAATGGCCCATAACGTGTTCTTTTATTAAACGAGTTCCTTTTATTCGGTCGTACGTGTTCATTCTTGGGCAGTTCTGGCCTAGAGGTCTGCCGCTTCAGCACTTAGGATAGCCCCCGGGCAGTATCGGCCTAGAGAGGCTCTGCCACCCCGCGTTCCGTATGCGTCATAGTCAGCCCCATCACCAATTGCCGCCCCGCTCAGGGAAGCCCATTCAGGCTTAGCGGGCAGTGTCTATCCTGTGATCTGCGCCTACTGCGCCTTGCCCCGTAGACTAGGTAAGCCCCATTCCCGTCGGTGTCCGGCAACCCCGGCCCGTACGGAAGACCCCGCTCATCATACCTGGAAGCCCCGCCGGCGGTGAGGTCGAGGCTACGGACGAGTGAACGATCCTCCCCAGATAGCCGGTACCCACTGTTCCCGCTTGGGCCATTACTAGGTGCGGTAACGAGTCGCCTTACAACAGAATGCTTCGTCTTTAAATATCCTACATTGAATTTTATTTTGCCTTGCTTTTATATGATATTATCGTGATTTCACAGCTTTTGTTATTAGTCGCTGTATTGTCACGACCGAGCGTTATTTCGAGAATAGGCTATGTACATATATAAACATTAGTAATTTATCATACTTTCTGGATTTCATCAAATACTACATAAAAAATTTACAGATGCAACCAGAGTTTAACACCCCGTGATTTTTGACTTATTGGTACATATGTACATATGTACAAGGAGAAGCAAAATTAGAGCAAACAAGGGCAAATCACATACGTGACGCTGCATCTACATATAAAATTCAAAATTGCAGCAACTGGTTAGCTTTATCGTGGATCGGCAGCCGTTTTGTAATAAATAATATGTTAGCTATCTTAATTTCGAAAAAAGCTGCGTTTAATACGTCAATACGTGGCTTGTACTTAAATCACTAGTTTTTGCGTTGTTTGAGTTGTTCAATGTGAGAAGAATATTGTCGGTTGTACTGCCTAGTCTAGTGCAAGAAAGTTAAACTACCTATTTTCATTTAAATTGAAGTAGGGCTCAGGCGGTAATTCAAGTTAAAAGTTAAACTAAGCCGAAAATCAATGACTTTTGTATAACTTTTTGAAATATATAGGTAACTTTAAAGTTCAAGTAAAGGTGTTTCCTCAACTTTTTCTATTAGTTTTAAGTTAAATAAATTAAAAGGTAACTTTGTTGCCCTTCTAAAGCCTGACCAAAAGTGATGGACACTGAGACAAAAAGAAGCAGAAGCAAATAAAGAAATTATGTATAACCAACGATTTGTAAGTATCAGCAGTACTGCGAGTAGTCCCAAAAATTACACCAACATACATGTATGTATGCTGGTCAGATTTTATTTTTTAATTACGGTCTATATGAATTCGTTGTTTATTGATCACTGTGGATCATATTAATTAGATTTTCGGTGCTTTGAAATGTGTCGACCAAATTTTTGCTGGCATTTGTTACCTATATGATCGTGATTTTTGATTGATTCAATAAATGTTTTGTGACTAAATTTGATTGTTTCTTCAGAGTAAACATATTTTGTTGCTTTATAATATTGCACATACAAGTGCACATACCTACAAACCCTCATACCTACAAGTGCACATTGAGTGCACCTGCATGAGGGTTTGTTTCACTCACATTTATTCATTTATTGTGATATTACTGTTTACACATGTTTACATGTGTAGCCTGATTCACACATGTGCCCCTGCAGATCATTTCTGATACTTCAAACGTTGTTGATCACTTTGGGTCGGCAGAGCGATACGGTCGCTTCCCACATACAATTTCTACACATCTGTAAGAGCGTCGTTCTTATGTAACAAAATTTCCAGAAACAATGGACATTAGCTATGTGTGTGAATCAATCTCAGATACAAGAGTCTCCAAATCATGAGATTAGTCTGATACCAAAGCATGCTGCTGCCATGATTTAATCCACAGCATAGCTAACAAACTTTGCTACCACCTCAGACACGAATAGCAGAGTGTAGACTGTACGAAAGTCCGTTGTAGCAAGACCAGTTCTAGCAGTACTTCATGTGTTAGTAGTGTCTCCAAAAGTTCTCTGAAAAGTTGTGGAGCAGTGTGTGTGCGTGTGTGTCGCACCGCGGTGTGCGCGTCACATCAGTACGTATACACAGCACTTGTCTCGTGTCTGAAAATCCAGTTGGGTCTGCAGTTTACATTTGCACTGGCTTGCTTGTGAAGTTGTCTCAAATTTACGTTTGCTCGTGTATTACTTTTGCAAAGTAAGTCTCTGTTGTATAGATGAGCAGGGCGTAGAATGTTACTTGAACGTACAACTGTATACTGACCAAAATTACTTGCTACAGACACCGGAGTCAAAGCGGAGTCGGACTCACTTGATTCTGGAGTCAAACAGGTTGAGTCCGAAATCAAGTGACTCCGACTTCGCCTTGACTCTGGAATCTGTAGCAAGTAATGCTGGTCGATAATGTTATGTACTAAGTTAGGTCAATTCTTGTTTACAAAATTAGAGAGGAACACTTTTTAACACCGGAAAACCTGATTTCGTATTATTAAGAATTCAGATCAAAATGATCAAAAATCAAAATCAAAACCCATTAATTTATTTTTACGACTAAAAACTTGACAGTTTTTGAAGTCGGTATGATATTTTATATATGTAAATGTTTCTTGTTTAAAGTGATGAAGTGATAGTGACTTCATGATTACATACTTTTATGTTAGAGTATGCCTGTAAATAATAATTATTCAGTCGATAATTTTAGCGCAATATCAATGATATGAAAGTTCAAAAACGTAACGATCCAATTTATTATTTGTCAATTAGCGCGTAAATTGATTTATTTCAAGTACTTATGATTTTTTTATTAGTTGCAGCTTCATGGATGGCAAGGCTTCATTGCTCCCGGTTGCCGAATTGCAGATGAAGAAATTGGACAATATTGATCAATTGAACAATTGGGCTGTCACCAGTGGGTTATCACTCAAGGTACCGTGTCACAAAAGGAGTCATGCGTACATTGGTTACTTCTAAACATTACGTCATTTTTGCAACTGAAAATTTACCAGACCAATTAGAAGTAATCTGAATTGGGGATCAAGTTGGACTATTATATATATAATGGCTCCGTAACTTAGGAAATAAGCCCTGCGACACTAGAGAGCTGTGATGTAGTGGTTAGCATTCTCGACGTCGACGCGATCCGCCCGGGCTCCGTTACCGACATTATATGTTTTTTTCTTTCGGAATCGGGGTATCCTCTGTCAGCAAGGATAACTCATTTCAGGAAACCCGATCGGGTCGCCGTGGGACGAAGGTCTACTACCGGTGCCAGCATAAGAACCGGTTCAAATGTCCGGTGGTGGGGCAGGCGCTGTTCGGGCGGAGCAACGAGATCCAGGTGGTGACCAGGGGGCAGCACAACCACGCCCTGGGCCAGAACTGGGGCAGGGATTACTGTAGCCGGGTCTTGGCTACTACAGAGGACGGTATGTGTGTATTGGATAATTTCAATGAAAGAATGACTAAGAGCTGATTTTTTAAAAGGGATCGAACGGACTTGATTATAAGTTTGCGTATCAACTTATCTCGGTGTTGAGGTAGACTTACAAAATTTTGGGCACAAGCGTGCGGCAAATAATTGCTATGGCTAAATTTGAATGAATGTCTAGACGGTTGCGTGAGTTATTGGCGAAACAAAGTTTATTTAATCCGTTTAGTCGCTGTGTAAAAACTGTAGGCATTTATCCGGCTCAACTCCTGTGTTATGTAGTTTCAAATTGTTCATTAAGCTTGAGCATATAAGTGTTGCGTAGTTGAGTCCCGCATTTTTAAACTTGTATGTCCCATGCGGACCCTGCCTACCGATAATAATTTATGACCATCACGGCAAGTATGAACTTTTGTAAAGACTGATACGCACGGACTCGTCTGAATCAAGTCCCAAGAATAAGTCAAGAATAAGCTCGAATCAATCTCCTCTGAATCGATTGATTTTTAGGTCGAGTTGTTCCCGTTCGTCGGCCGCAAGGCCAAAATCAGACTTCACCATCCCTGAATCAGTTCGGGAACGACTTTAAATTCCCAGATTCCATTCAATTCTGTCGCGATGATGTCACGGAGGAGTGCACTGATGCCCTGGGCCTGGCATCGTATTCTAACTCTCGGCTATCCCCTACACCGGAACCTCAAGCTACTTTTGGTAATCAGGTTAATCCTTTTAATCTGATTTTTTATATGTACAAGCCTTGTTAAGGAGCTGATAATTTTTGTTCAATTTGCCTGTTTTGTCCAAGTTTATTTAGCTATGAAATAGCATTGCTTATGTAGTTTAGTTATGCATTTTGTAGCTATTGTTGATTACGGTTTTATTTGCAGAATCGCCTGAAAACTGCACCTGTGCGAATTGTCCTGGGAATCAGAAAGTTATTTCACTGGGTAAGATTTAAACAGATGGCAGGTTAGCCTGTTTTACACGCTACAGAAAACGCGGTGAAGTTACAAGACGCCAGACTCTTTTTGGACTTTTATGAATGGGTTGAGAATTCTGTGACCTAAGGTCCTTTTTATGAAGATATTTTTTGCCCGTAAACTGGAGAAAGTAGCTCGTCAGCAGTAATATACCTACATGTCTACAGTGTTACAAAAACTAGAGCTGTGTTAGATGTTTCATATTAATCATGAAAGCCAAAGTCCTAAAACATGGGGACCAATGAGTGTTTCCAGACCTCTTTTTAATTTCAGAGTGATCTTGTTGTTACTTTTTACTGTTTTAGTGCAGAAAGTGCTTCGTGTTGAGGAAGAGCGTCTTTCGTTCGCCCGCTCAAGCAGACAGGGGCTGTACACACTGGAACAGGCTGAACTCATTCGACGCTTGAAGAACACTGCTATAGATCCCAGCAATATTTTCAAAGTAAAGATTACTACTTGGAGGAGTATCTATGTTTCAAAATTTTTCGGGTTTAATGTGCTTTAGCTATGTAAGTAAATACTGTATAATATACTGTATTTACTTGTATTATGTTCTAAATTCTGGGTGTCATTGGGGCGTTAGGGAACTTTTATTTAGCCGTAATTTTTCTATCAAGTAAGTGTAGCTACACTAATATAATATAATTATGGTATTGCCAAGAAACCTAACATTGTCTGTTTGATTTGTCTTTTTCATATATTTTCGCATACAATTTAAATGTTTCCGTCAAAAAAAACCAGTAGTATAGACAAAAACGTTACCTGGTATGTACAAAGAAGACTTTAGCAATATGTACGATATTGTTTTTGTTTGTGGTCTGTAACTTAAGTAACCGTTAATTTTAGGCCTTTGAACAATATCCGCAGATCGAGGAATCTTTGGGTCCAGTTGGCGTAAACGATATTTTCGATCTAAATTGCAAAATTTTCGATAACAACGAAAAAAGCAGCAACCAAACAATAAAATCTCAGTGCCAAAAAGCAGCAGACATTGAAGTTGAAGAAGAAGAGCTTGAGAATTTTGTTGAAAATGATCTCGCGACGAACTCTGAATGGTATCAGGGGAGAAAATCGAATTCATCTGGTGCTAAATGGCGGAAACAAAAAGTAGATTGTTGTTGATGGATTGTTTGTTTATTGACGTAATAATGGTTTGGAATAGCCGAATTTTTTCATGTCGATGTTTCTGATTGGCTCAATTCTTGTTACAAGAATACTTGTTACATGAATACATTTTAATCTTAAGCATGTAACAAACGATGTAAATTTAAGTAACCTTAAAGCCTGTTCACACGAGGGCGCATAGCAGGCGCATGAGCGGGCGCAACAGCGGGCGCACACGCACACTTGTCTACTGCATTGTGTGAAATAATGCAGCAGACAGTGTGGAAATAGAATGCGCCCGCTCATGCGCCCGCTCGTGCGCCCGCTCATGCGCCCGCTCGTGCACCCGCTCATGCGCCATGGCGTGCGCCATGGCGTACGCCATGGAGACAAATGCGCCCTCTTGTGAATAGGCCTTAACTCAAACTTACACTTGATTAGTTAAATTTGTTTAGTCAATCTGCCCTAAAATTTATTTGTGTAGACTTGTGAGCAGATAAGGTCCTGAGTTTTCAGTAAAAAGGAATCCAGTTTTTTATCTTATAACCTGACTAAACCTGAAACCAAATCAGTTCTTAATCAGTAAAATCAGTTTAATCTGTTTAGCGCACCTCACAAGAACGTCTGTCATTTCTGCTCAAGCAAAATATGCTCAGAGAGTGTTCGCAGGCTACTTGCAAAAACACACAGATTAAAAGTCTTCAAGAAACAGATATGCAGTGTGGTTTGAGACAGAATTTAATCAGTGATGGTACGTTGGCTTGTGTGTTTACGGTTTCGCCTTAGCAGAGAATAGTTGTTCGTAAGCTAGTAAAGGCAAACTGCAGTAAGGTACGGTATGACAATATTTGTTCATCCATGATGGGTACCTTTATGATTGCTGAAATCTGATCTTAAATAAACAAATACATACCTCCCAATAGTTTGAATAGAAATTTCGTAAATTAAAATATAAATTTCATGCATAAATTACCTTAGGGACACATTTACGTACATACATATTACGTTGTGGCGAATGCCGTTAAAGCTTGTTGTACTTGTTGACATTCTTAACGTTTAAAGTTTTTGTTTATTATTTTTTATTTAATTTTTTTCAGTTTATACTGATTTAGTGTGAAGCGACAATTGAGTTGAATGCTTTTTTGTAGTTTCTTTATCAGTTCTGTGAATATTAAAAAAAATTTTAATTTATTTTTTATCTACGCAATAAGACAATTTTGTCTGGCTTTATTTTCAGTATCGCCCGAAGATTGCAACTGTGAAAATTGTCTGGAAAATCAAAAGGCAATCTCTTTAGGTAAGATCGAAACTTACATGTATTCTATTATAGCTTTTATCTGACTGATCTTATAATTATTTCAGAACCTTTAAAACTTCAAAATTGAACTGATACTAATTTTGATAATTTGGTATCTAATGCACAAACGAGCTATAGCTCATGCATTTTCGTCTTTTAAACGTTAGTAGTAGTAGTAAGTTTACGACCACCATAAGCGGGGAACTGTTTAAAAAACATGATATTTTTATAGTTCTTTTGCACTTTTTCGTCCGATTCATAGAGTATAATTAATTATCTACTTGTTGTTGTTGCCTTAGTTATGAAAGTGCTTCGCGTGGAAGAAGAGCGTCTGTTGTTTGAACGCTCAAGCAAGGAGGGGTTGTACACGTTGGAACAGGCGGAGCTAATTCGACGCTTGAAGAACACCGCAATAGATCCAGAAAACATCCTGAAAGTAATGGTGTTAGGATAATTTTTTTGAAAAAATCATCATCTATTTTATGATCAGATTTACCTGTTGGTTATACTGGAAAAGGCGCCTATCTATGTACACATTCTTGTTCTTTCAGAAAGAAAACTAGCTAGCTAAAGCTAACTTTTGTGTCAATATTTTTGTCATTTTTTGAAATTTTCAAATTTAACATTTCAAAAATCAAATTTTAATCTATAATGTTTGTAGGCGTTTGAACAATATACACAAATCGAGGAAACTTTTGGTCCAGCCGGTTCCAGTGATGTTTTCGACCTTAATGGCAATATCGTCAGCGATTTTGATTCTGTCAACGACGAGAAAATCAAAATGGCCAACCAATCGAGATTTAAAACTGCAGAGATCAAAACCGAAGAGGACGAGCATGATATGTTAGCAAAAAATGACTTTGCAGTGTATCAGACTCGAAAAGTGCAGAAACCGCGCGAAAAATTATTTGGTGCTAAACGGCGAAAACAAAAAGCAAGTGTAGCAATCATTCTTATTTTTTACAAGATTGATGATGTTACGTTATGCTTCTACTCTGTACATCAGTGATCAGTGATCACGCATGCTTTAGTCTCCCTATGTATCTCACGGTTTTAACTAACTTGGTTTAGTCTTTTTAATTGTTTATCAGATTTCCTTACTTGTATATAGTAGGCTAGATGTACAAAAATCTACTTTTTTGCCCGGCATCAAATTGAAATTTAATCTCAAACGCTAGATAGTATCAATATTATTTGTTTAATCCATTTAGCGCATTCCACAAGACCGATTGTCATTTCTGCTCAAGCAAAATATGCTGAACGAGTGTTTGCCGTCAACTTCTAAAGATTCACAAATCTCAAATCTTCAGGAAACGCACACGGATTCTTTGTCTAGTCATGTCTCGCATTGTGATCGTACGTTTTGACTGTGTACGCTGTAGCTAAAAAAAGCGTGAAAACTTAACGTACTTTCAACGCAGTGCCGCTGCTTTAAACTGTGACTGCGTTTTTTAGTAGTACAAGCCTAGTGCGTTAGATATATACGTCTGAAGACTGAAACTGCAGTGTCCGGTTTTTTGATCTAGCGTACTGTACCGTATCGTATGGGTTGTTAAAATGGTGTTCGCTCAAAATAATGTGTTAAATTACACAAAAGTGTCAATTAGTTTTTAGGCGACTGCTTCTTAATAACAAATATTATAATAATTACTTCCCAAGGTCTGAAAGATATTTCTAGGTCTAGGTCTTGTAAGATAATGCCTGTAGTCAATTATTAGTTTGTTTTCTTTGGAAGAAACTTGCAATAAAGATTTTTTTAAATAAATAGATAATTTTTTGTTCTTTGTTTACTAGATTCTATGAATCTGCCAGTCACTTCGATTGATGACTTCCAGATCGCTGCTTCGCCTCAAAATATTTCTCTATTCCAGCCTAGTCCAAGCTCTGTTTTTGTGCATTCTGAAGAAACTGACGCGACCTCTGAGTTTCTACTAACAGACGTTGCTTCTGTTAGTGGGTGATTGCGTTGTCAGGATTTATTAGTTGGATAAGTAAATCAAATAATTAAATATTTGGATAATAAGACACTTTACTTGTATTTTGTATTATATGTCCCGCGAACTGGTCTTGAGCAACTTGAAAAGTGCCTAAAACATTTTTATTTTTTTACTATGCAATCAGCTGTGCTTTCTGCTGTGCTTTCTTGCACAGTACCTTTTTTGTGTATATATTATTATATTAGTAAATTAACCTGACAGTGCTTCAATTTTGTTGTTTTAATTCGCAACAGACGCTTATATGTGAATAATAAAGTGCAATTGTTAGAAAGTCTGAGGGCTTATTCCTTTACAGGCCACTAGACTAAGATCGTGATCAGTGGCAGTTTTGGAACTAGTCCGGACTAAAAAAAGTAGCTGACTTATTCCAACTCGGTTAGTCAATATTATCCATCCTAATCTTTGGAATAGAATAAGTCCAGTCTGTTTTATTACGGTCAAGGAATGAGTCCTACATATTTTCCTGACGACGGCGAGAACAACTAAAGTCTGACCAAAAAGTGCTGGACCCTGAAACAAATCGATACGCGTGACGTCCTTACGAAAAGAGCAAATTTTAGCCATCAAGAGTACAGCAAATAGTCGCGTAAAAGTTGTATTTATGTCTCAGGGTTCAGCAATTTTTGGTCCGTCTAATGAATTTGTTTTCCGTTTCATTAATGAAAATTGTGCTTACGGACAAACGGGCAAGCCTGAGTCAAACAATATTCGTGGTGGGTGTTCATTCATGATAATTTTATTTTCCCATGAGGGCGTTTCTAATTTCAAGCCAGTGCACAGGCGCAAACTGATAAGATTAGCAGAAATCAGACTTCCGCTCTGTGACTGGGGTTCATAAAAGAGGTGAAATTGAAAATTTCTGTGACGAGGGTCTAAAAATAGGCACCCCACAAGTTCCAGAAGAACTTTAATGTGTTAGGCTTACACCTCCTCAGGAACCTTTGCATATAAGCTGTATTTAGTCCCGGTTATATAAAGCTTATATGTTGTTTGTGTAAGCAAGTTAAGCTGTAAGGTTTCGTGAAATATTTTACGGTACTTCTGTAATGTTAGATAAACCTGTTTTGGAAATGTTTCAACACTTTGCTGGCACACTTCAACTGTACTTCTCGTTCTTTACTTTTTTAGAATTAAAGCTGGACTGCGCCCAAAGTTAGGCCCAGTCACCACAGAGAATTGTTATTCATGCTTTTCACTTTATATTTTTTACTTATACTTTTCACGTTTTACTTTAACAGGAATCGTTAGTTTTAGTAGGTCAGTCGTAACGACTAACCCAGAGCTCAAAATTAGATAAAATGGGAGAGCTATTACCTACTTCAGTTTATGAACCAAGATTAAGCTTTACGGCTACACATGTCATGTCAAAAAGTTTTTTCACATTTTCCTGTAAGGTTTTGTTCCGAAGAAATTAGAAAAGAATTTCTTTCGGTTTAGATTCTGTTTGGTTTTAAAAAAATAAAGGAAAAACCAGAAGTCAGTTTTAACCAAATAGCTCTATTAAACAGTAATAAAAAGCACCACTGGGGTTTAGCCGTAGAATTTTTCAAAAAATAAATAAAAAACACCAATTGACCAGAACGGTTATATAAGTTTGTAAACAAGCTAATTTCAGTTAATGTAATGTTGAAATTACTCTTTTTCCTGTGTTCTAATCAAAATAATGGAACTGCCAGTAAAATTTTCCCAGAGTCAACCGCCTAGGTATTTCCCAGCCTTGGTCTCAGGCTAAGCCAGCTGGCGTTTATTTTGTCTAATCCCAGAAATTAGTCTGGATCAGCAAATACCTGGCTCAAGCCAAGCCAGTATACTTTTGTCCATAAGGCTTCAAACTGCTTGTTTTTCACTGGATTAGATTAACTGGTTTGACTTTATAGCTCAACATAGGAATATCTTAAATTCATAAAATTTTACAAGTACTGTTTGCGTATATGTGTGAATTCATGATACGGTTTAGTCGTTCTACAGAGTTTCATAAACTTTCATCATTCTTACAGTATGTCGAGCTGCTGAAGTTAATCTATGTAGTTAATCTAATCTAGTTAATATAAGTTATGGAAAATTCCTAAGCCAAAAGTTTAAAAGTTTTGTGACAGTTTTTCTTAGTCTAAGTTCGATTTATCGTAATGCTTTTGGGTGACCTGTTTGAGAATTCCTGGGCGAGAAGTTTCTCTTTAATTACCAACAGGTGGTAACCACGTCCGTTAAAAAGTTAACTTCCACAGGTTTTGTAAACTTTGTAGAGTTACTCATTTTTAGACTAAACCAAGTAGAAAGCATGTTACTAATTGCGTAAGTGTATTGGTAAGCATGATCGCTTACGGACAATTTCTTTATGAAATATACACAACGCAAAGCATCTTACAGTAGGTTCCAATCCTACTTTGCGGAAACTTAAACGGACAAGTATTTGTGTTGTTCCCGAAGTATGCTTATCCTTATCCATCATAAGAACTGTTTCATATACTTAGTGCAGAAATTGCAGCAAATAACGGTTGCATAACCTATGACTAAGGTGACGATTCGTCTTAATGTGAAACCTGAAAAACTGCTTGCTTTTTGTAGCAAAGTGATAAATGTCAATGTCAAACGTCAAACATCCAAGTATGAACCTTGTTTTGTGTAAACAGTGTTGTGGCGGAACAGCCTTGAACTTCTACATGCTTCGTATATTATTTCTTGCATTAGTATATATGTCTGTTAAGCCTGTTTCACACGGGGTGGATTTTCAAGGGGATCCGTAGGGGGATCCCCTTGCGTCCCCACGAGTCCCCAAGGGGATCCCCATGGGGATCCCCTTGGGACGCGTGGGGGCTCCCACGGGGATCCCCTGGGTATCCCTGCGGGGACAATTCCCTTGAAAATCCACCTCGTGTGATGCAGGCTTTAGAATCGTGGCAAAAACAGCAGGAAACATCATGAAAAAGTCAAGCTTAATCATGCAGATCTGATGCATCTCATGATTTTTTATAATTTTGCCGGCTGAGCAGACAAGCGACTGTAAAAGTATAATAAGTTTTTCATATCAGATAACATAAAGCATAAAAACTTGGTTTACAGATTGTTTTAGAATCGCATAAATCGTTATTCATTTTGAATTTTTTCTTTATTCTTTGTCATACATTAATATTAGCTTGATTAGTTTACTGGATTAAACTTTTTAATTGAAATTAACTTAAATTTTGTAAACAAATTCACATCATAGGGTTTAGTTAACTTTCGTCAATGTTATGTTATCTTACTGAAGTTAACCTAGTCAATCTAATCCAGTTAATATAATTCATGAATAGGCCTTTTCTTTCGTTTTAACTTGAGTATACATATTGCGCATCCAGTTTAGGCAGAGACCATTATGGTTCAAGGCCGAAATCTCACAACCCAGAAGCTAACAAATGACATGTTTTCCATTTTCAAGCTACTGTTGTCTCAATTTGCTGGAATGCTTTCATGTTCAGCCCATCAGACTGAGTTCTTCTATTTTCTCTCAATTTACCTTTCTATGTACATTTTCTAGTTAAATGAATAAGCAAAGACTTGTTTTGTTCGCTTCTAATTACTTTTGTTCTTTGCTTATTGGAAAAACCAAAATTCTGCTCGTTTATGTATGTACATCTTATCTTTGAGTTTCTTCAATTTTACCTTGACGAATGAAACACCTTACATACCTATTATTCAGAATTTCATAATTTGGATACGTTTTTGCTACCTAATCTAATCTTCTTAATCCTTCTTACATGGATTCGGATCACGTGTAGGTTAAAACTGACTGAAAAGTCAGACCAAAATTTGCTGCCCTCAGATAGTTTGTTGTATATGTGTAAAGCCCGGTTCATACTTGTCCTTAAGAACATTTGGACATGGAGAAGAACCATTTTTCGTCAGCTATTTATGTAGAAGCATTGAATGAATGGTTTCGTTTAACTTTCGTTTTGGATGCAGATTGGAAATGAGGTTAGTTTTCTTCAACCAAAAAATTGTTTCATTTGGACACGTAGTTTTCTTGGAACTGCTTAAGGACAAAACGACAGGGACAAGCATAAGGAAGAGTATGAACCGGGCTTAAAAATCGCAGCTAGAGAATAGAGATGAGTGTTTGGCCCTTTCTGTCCGGGGCCCTGATTTTGAACAAGGACGGGCCGGGGCGCGTGTTTCCATAATGCACAACAATTGGGCACTATGAAAAGTGCACAGCGATTAGGCACTACACTGGAAATATGCACACCGTTTGGGCACCGGAAAAGTGCACAGCCTTTAGGCACCGTAAAGAAAAGTGCACAGCGGTGAGGCACCATACCATTGCATATAAAGTAAGGGTGTGTATACGTAATAAGCGTATTGGCTATGTACACATGTCAAGCAAACAAACAGCACATCATGTATATATTTTTACGCGGCGGCCTCAGCCGCCGCGTATATACTATATTGCAGAAGCTCTGTTTAACACGTATCTCCTGCTGCAGTGTTTATTTGCACTTGAAATGTTGGTAGGTCCTAAAAATACATGTAATGTGTGTGCGTGTCTGTTCTTCGTGTGTGCTAATTGTTGGAATCGTTATTACGCTCGGATTCTGTTATATACAATTATATACGCCCGACAGTACACACAGATCTGGCAGACGCATACTATCACAGCAAACAGGTCATCACACATCGCGCATGTGTGCCGGCAAATTTTGCATACAGTGACAGCAATTCGACGAAACCTGTCATAACATTGTGTTATCGATTGTTTATCAGCATGTCAGTACATGAAAAATCGGAAGTTTAGAAAATATTGGCTAACCGTGCGGTGTCACCTTTCACTGCTTGGACTTCGCTGCAACGATCGTCGCAGCGGGTATTGGCTTGGCACAAAACATGTGGTTCAAAATTTTGTTGTAGAATGGACTTGAATTTATAAACGGTTTTTACAGTTATTAGTTTTTGAGTTTTGAAAGTTAACTTGAAAGCAAGATATATACAACCAAGAGTACATAATAGTGTCTCACTCTTTATAGAAGAAGAGTGAGACACTCTCCTTTCTGCCTGTGTTATAGCGCAGGCAGATGCGCTCGTCATTTCCAGCCCACATGTTGCCGTTTTATGCAACATGTGGGTAGCCAATCAGAAGGGACCTTTGCTTCTGATTGGCTGGACGCCTGTGCACGTGCTCCAATCAGCACGTAGGCGGCCTCACGTGCTCCAATCAGCACACTGGCCGCCATTACAGCCATTTAATTGTTAAATTTTGCCATGATCGGTCGGGTTGGGGGGTTTTTTGTTATTTTTTGTTCCGAGTCGTATTTTGCTTACATTTTTATCCCCGTTTTCAGGAATTATTGCTAGGATGTGCTGATTATGTTGTTAACTGGTAAGTTAAATGTGTTTTTGACAATTTTAAGGCAATAGCACGTGAGGCCGCCTGCGTGCTGATTGGAGGACGGGCACAGGCGTCCAGCCAATTAGAAGCAAAGGTCGCTTCTGATTGGCTACCCACATGTTGCATAAAACGGCAACATGTGGGCTGGAAATGACGAGCGCATCTGCCTGCGCTATAACACAGGCAGAAAGGAGTGTGTCTCACTCTTCTTCTTTAAAGAGTGAGACACTATTATATACTCTTGATACAACCACGAAAACATGTAGCAGTTTGAAATGTTATGTAAAAGTGTTGCTTTAACAATTTTTCTGCCGCGTTTTATATTCGCAGAATATCCTCGGGAGTCGGGACTCTAAGCATGTCGCGACAAAATCTAGGTCTCGAAAAATAATTTAACCTTACTCGCAAAACGTGCTTGTTATTTACATATTTAGCAATTTCAACAAGCCCAATCTGCGGCAAAACCTTCAGTAAGTATTAAGCAACACTTTCAAGTTAACTGACCAGTGGGTCAGCTAAAACCTGTATAAACCTAAAACCTTATATAGATGCATTGGGTGGGATTCACAAAGCGCGTTTAACTTAGACCCAGTCTAAGTCTTAGACTGCGTTTAAACGCAGTCTAGCTAAACGAACGTTTAGACCCAGTCTAAGTCTGCATATGATTAGCGTGTAAATTTTGTTCTATTTTCGTGTTCTAAATTTGATTACGTTCTATTCCTGATTCACGAGCTCAGTCTAAGTTAAACGTTCGTTTAACTTAAACGCTCGCTAGTGTTAGATTTAGACTAGCCTTTTGGCTAGTCTAAGGTTAGTCTAAGTCATTTTTTAGCGTTTTACTTAAGTATTTTTGCAAATTTTTAGTTACTGGTCTTACTGTAACTATAACTGCACTTAAATTAAAGTAAGTTACCTAAAATTATTCAAAAAGTTTGATGAAAATAATTGATTTTGAACTTAGTTCAACTTAAATTAACGCCTGAGCTTTATTTTAACTGTAAGTTTAACTTAAAATGATGCCTTACTTTAACTTTAATAACTTTTTTAACTTTAAATTTAATGAAAATGGTTGAACTTTGTACCTATGTTCTAGACCCGTAATCCGCACTCACTACAAACGTTTGGTTTATCATTTATCTAATAATTAGCTTATTTAATAATAGGCAAATATGCTATTTAACTACGTAATTAACTTAAATTTTAAATTAACTTTTATTAAAATGTAATTTTATTACCTAAATAAACAGCATTGTCGGTACGTATTAAAGCTACATAAATGTTCTGCAATAGAATTTAAAAAAGAATGAAATCAAAGAATTCTGTTAAACGAGCCCGTTTAACTAAACAGGCTTTGTGAATCACGTTTAGACTCGGTCTAAACGTTCGTTTAAGTTAAACAAGGTTTCAATTGAAAAAGAACAAAAAAATCAGCTGACACATACTATTCATATCAATCTTTGTGAATCATGTTTAACTTAGACCGACGTTTTAGACTGCGTTTAAACGCAGTCTAACTTAGACTGCGTTTAAATGGGCTTTGTGAATCCCACCCATTGTATATTAGTTGATTTGCTTAACATAGCACACCGTGTAGTGTGTCGTTTTAGCTGTTCTAGCGTTGCAAAAGTGTTCGATTCCAGGTTTCGGAAGATTTTTTAAATTTCTTGGCTTCAATTTTGTATTTGTTTAACTAGCCGTTTTCAGTATTTTTCGCCTAATTAAGTTGCCCTTTTAAAGAATGCACTTGATGGATTTGATTTGGGCTTATTTATGCAACGCTAGGGCTAGTCTGTGCTATGAACAAGGTTGTGCAATGAAAACGAATAATTATGGCTCAGGCAGTGTGTTCTCTCTCGAAATTATTAAAATTTACCTTTAGTTAGCGATTAGTTTTTATTACTGCGCAACAGGCCTAATGTTGTCAAACGTTCATCCTTGTCATTTACTGGATTACTTTTGCAGTAAACTTTTGCTTGTTAAATTTAAGTCAAACAAGCCTATTTGACAGGCTATACGACTAAACAGACTTGAATTAATGGTGAAAATTTAGGCAGCCGATCCATAAAATATTCAGTCGGAAGAAGTGTTATTGCCACACACACAATTTGTACTGATGGTACGTCGTGGACCGCATACGTATATGCACATCCTTACTTTCTACGCAATGGTGCTTCACCGCTGTGACTTTTCTTTATGGCTAAAGGCTGCTTTTCCGGTGAAACGGTGTGATTTTCCAGTGAGTCTATCACTGTGATTTTTCTAGCCTATTGTTCTATGGAAACACGCGGCCGGGGCTGGTCGACCAAAAATTCTATCAGGGCCTGGCCGGGCCGAAAAAGCCGGACCTGATCTCATCTCTAATCGCAGCTCGAATGTCAATATATTTACCCTGATGTTTGGTTCAAATTGGGAATCCTGCAACTGAAATAAAGCTGTTTTGCATATCTAAATGAAACAAAGCAGCCATCTGCTGAAACATTAGCGGGCCAGGTTTCGTGTGAAAGTGTCAGTGTCAGTGAAGTCTGGCCTCGTTTCTGGGCGTGTGTCAGCCAATAAAATGAATAGACCTGTCTTTTAGGCGTGTGTGAAAATTGTTGTGCCATCTTTGAGGCAAATCAGGGCGACCATAAAGCTAGAGACAATTTCCCGGCTGCCTCCCTCAGAGCAACCTTAATGGGCTTTTAGCTCCGAGGAATTTCTTCCCTAACTGGCTTCGAAAAACTCACGTTTTGGCCTGAACTCTGAAATACGGCCCGCTCAGCTAGTCTCATTGTTTTTAGTCGCCCACGATTCGCTTCCCATTTGTTTTAGAGCCGAGATTTGGCCAGGCTAGAATTGGGTGTCGTGGGAATTCGAGCTAGGTGATGCATCTTTTATGGGCTTTAATGCGTTTGGCTGCAAAACACTCAAATTCTGTCTGTAATGGTTGAGTCTGTCACTTCTCTGTCGAGTAAATAGAGCTCAGAAAACTTTTTAACAGTAACTTGGTATGACCTGCTAAGGTCTAGTTCCCAGTTCAAAAATAAATCTTCAGAAATGAAACAGAAGCCAAGTACATTTATGTGTATATAAAAAATAAGAAACGGTTCGCTACAGAAAAGTTCGTTTACAAATTGCTGACAAAGCCTAACACAGTTTTGTATGTACCTACATAGGTCAACTTAAAAAAATAATGAACACCATGTTGGCAGGTCAGCAGCAAACTGTTTGTAATTTTTTGGTTAGGTAGAATCATGTCCGTATACCATTTTTTATTGCTTGTTTCAGACTTAAACTTCTCTTTTTGTTCATTAAGTCAGACCTACAGTACCCAGGCAGCCCAAGCGACCTAATATCTCAGTGGCCATACGCTGAGGTGTGAGCTAGGCCTTCCCTGGTTTTTTGACTCCACAATGGTCCTCAGCTTGCCTTTGTCAAGTGGCACAAAAATTCCAAAAAGCCTATGCTTAGAAAATTGAGCTCCGTAATTCTCCTTTTTGCCCTGTTTCTCTGCGAGGCTTTGGTTCGGCTAGGTGACTCAATTTTAACACTGGAACATGCGCGTCCGTCCGTGTTTCCGTCACAAACCTAAACCTAAAACCGAACCTAAGCCTAAACCTAAATTTACTGTCGTTAGGTTTTGAACCACATTTAGATGACGTCATTAGGAGGAATTGTTTCGGTAGAAAGTAACCCGAGGTTGTTTTCAAATTCTTGTCCAAAACGCAATTTAGAAATTCTTTGCAATTTTTGCACATACAAAATCGAGAAATTAAGCATTTAAACTTATCTTTTGTTCTGTTACAAATTTTGAACACTCAACTTTGCTTAATTAGAATTTGATTATCAGACTACTTACATATGTACATGCAACATCTGAATAAGTGATCTCCAAAAATCTATTCAAATTTCAAAATAGCTATGTAATATAAACTTTGAAATTTTTCACGTTGATTAAGGCATATACCAATTTTACTATCCGTTGCAGCCCTCCAATTTGTTGTGATTAATGTGCAACACAGCCTATTTTAAGTGCCCCTTTATTGTTTATAATTGAAAGAATTTGTGGTATAAATCATTGTTTAGTTCGGTGTTTTCCTGCGTATAATGTTGAAACAATGGGGATTCATCCAGTTAAAAAAAGAAAGAAATGACCTCAGATTCCTACAAATGCTGCAAATGCTTAAAACTGTACGTACTTCTGTATTCTTAATTCATATTTCAATTATTTCATCTATTTCACCGATTATTTAATTTTTTTATTTCAGAAATGCATGGCTTTTAGAATTCGTTTAGTACACGATTAAAAAATCTATCTTAGTAGATATACCTATGCTTTCAAAGTCGGTTGAAAATTTTCAGCATAAACCTGCAAAAAAGTTATGAAAGATTTTAAAATCTGCGCAAGTAATGTATCATTAGAGTGACTGTGTCATTAAAGCATGTGAGTTACATACATAGAAACTATCATGTACAGAGACGCACGAGAGCAATCGATACCCTTCTATCTTCCCGCTATGTGCATATATAATCATGTACAGTACTCACCAAAATTACTAGCCACAGACTACAGAGTCCGAGTCACTATGTAGATTCAGGAGTGAGAATGTACTTAGAATCAGTGATTCCGACTCCGCTTTGACTCCGGAGTCTGTAGCATGTAATTTTGGTAGGTACTGTGTCAAGTATAGTACATAGTCTAGTTGCATCACTAAGTGCAACACACTGAATCTTATTTTGGTACTTCCGTGGTAGTCCCTACTAGGTCTCTGTAGCTAACACTCTATTCGATACAATCAGATTATCAGTTCAGTCTTAACTGTCGGGCAGGTACATAGGTTGTGTCCCAATTGTGTTCCCTGTTTGTCTCTACTGTTGTCTTTCTGCATTGATGCCTTGTCCCGTATATTTCTACATCAATAAACCCATTTTATTATCCTTTGCGGTTTCTCCTGCTGTGTCTCATTACGCAGTCAGGTAGGCGACTGATCACCTCTCTGCTCGAACCTGACCAGGCTACACCGCCTGAATTGACAACTGTACTCGGGATATAAATTGTTTACGGAGTAGAGGTCCTTAAAAGCAGTTTCCAGTTATTAAAACTTGAAAGCCAGTTCCTCATTTTGAAGTCTATTTTCAAATTTAATCATCAAACGCTGATTTTTAGCTTAGTTGATTTCAATTAATAATTACAAAGGCAGCCCTAGTGATTTTTGATTTGCTCAAAGAAGGTTTCATGCTATATTTAAGTCTAGACTTTGTGGTTTTTGTCTGAAGGCTAGGTAAATACATATACAAATGTGCAGACGTAAGTTGAATAGTTTTCCTATTCCCCAGAAAGCTGTCGAACACGGCTTGAGACCCCCACTTCCGATCTTGCAATTAGGGTACAGTCGCAATTCTCTTGACTGAATATTTGTGTCTAATTTACTTTCAGCCTGTGGTTCTGTCATGATGTGGGTTGATTCTGTAACCGAATTGATTGAACTATCTATCTGTGTTTATGTTTGTCCGGGAGTCCCACATTATCAATAGTACAAATAATTATTCTTATGCTCATAAGATCGAATGCTTTAACTTAAGTATGACTAAGAAAATTTACACCACTTGAGAAAACGAAGCATGTGATTTTGTTGCGGAAAAAATAGATTTTGACTATCAAGAGTACAGCAAGTCATGCCACTAAAACAAGAAGGTGGCGCAGCTTTTTTTGTCAGACTTTACAAACATGCTGACATAACCTTTTTAACCCTACGGGTTGATATGCTTACAGCTTTATGTCCGATTAAATTACGAAATAATCACACCACAATCTGGTCTTATACGCTACTAGGTATGTACATACATAGTCTTGAGTTATAAGTCTTGAGCATTAAGACTTTTAGCCTAGAACTGAAATCAGCTTTAAAGTAAGCCGAAAATCCACTAAGGAATGTTTTGAACGGCACAAGAGTGCAAATGCTTAATTAATAATAAATTCCTATAAGCAAAACCTGTTAGCGAAATTAATAATAATAATAATAAAGCAGCATGAATGTTTAATTAGCAAAATAGCGGCGTGTAAAAGCTCAGGAGGTGAGACAACTTCTAGAACACGTCCCTGATAAACCTGGAGACATTTTTATTGAGTTTTAGAGCTTTAGATTGCCGCTGGCTTTGTTATGATGTTTTTTTAAAAAATCTTCAATCTTTAATCTCATTGCAAGACCTTGTGCTTGATAATTCTGTGAATTCTGGCTATTTAATTGTATTTAAATACAAGCGGGTAGTGGGTACTGGTATTTACATACATAGTATGCAATATGTACGTTGACTAAGGTAAGTATGTACCTTGAAAAAACTTTTTCAACTAATTTTTCAAGTTTTTGCATCAGTAAGAAAAATTAAAAGTACCAACCGGCACTGATAAAGTTTGGTTTAAAAGTGTCATTTTTGAAAATTGCACCTATATTTATAATTTGTCTATAGAATAGCAAGAAGAAAGCAATAGCAAGATGTGTTTCAGTAGTATTTCAGTGAAAATTACCAACCCACACTTTATTTTACATGTTTGCGACCTAAAATTGTTGAACACGTTGAACACGGTCATACTAGGTAAATAAACTGTTTTCTTACTATGTACAATGTTTTCTATAACATTATAATAATTTTATTCATATATCATACCAATACTATTAATATTCTTTTTTCCGCTTTATCTAATTCTTTCCAGTCAGCCAGCACAACCCAGCAGGCAATGTGTAAACATCAATCTTTGACACAACATTGCAAGTAAACATAAATTAAGCATATGTCGGCGGCAGAAGCATGATCCATCTTTCTGCTGTCAGCCGAGCAACTCCCCTTCACGTCCGTTATTCATTCATTATTCCATAATGCAGTTGTTTTTGCTGATAAAATCTCTTGAAAACTGTTTTTCTAGACTGTTACATAAAATTGTCAGAATGCTTTTTCAACAGTCTTTTTTGAAGGAACGTTTTTAAAAAAACGTATATATATATCTGTTTTTGTTGTTTTGGAGTTCTGGACTCATTGAATTGTACATCGACATTCTTTTTGCCTTTTTTCTTTCGTTATGCTATACTTTAAACTTTTGTGGGTGCTGTTTTTATTTTTTAACTTGTAATTGTAACTTGTTTTGGTTTAGACTCATAAAACTGTATTTAGCTTTTCTTATTGCTACATATGTATTTACATGCAGTTCTCATTATTTTTTGCGATGATGTTTTGGTTACCTTCTTGTTGCCACTTTTATATATATGTCAAAAATTTGGACTTGATTTGCAAGCTAGTATGCATAGTTTGTGTTTGCACAACTTCCCTATCGTTGGCCTGCCCCATCGTTTTTTTTTATTTCGAAGTTCTCATTTCTAGGTGAGAGCTTTAGCAAGTTGCAGCGCTATCACTACATCTATTATTTCTGAAAGTTTCAAAGAAAATGCAAGAGAAAATTTTAGTTAGGTCCTCAACTACATAAACTTTTATATTGTTGCATTAGTTTATGACATGACTCAGCTGCAAGCAAAAATGACATAAAAACATCAAATACAATGCAGCATTAAATGACTACGACAGTAGCTTAAGGGATTATCTGAATATTTATTTTAAATTTATATTTTACATTTAGCAACTAAAATAGAACTGGACACAGTTATAAGCAACATACAGGGTACACGCAACTAACCGTGTACAAGTTAGTCGGCAGCGGTCTGTATCGACACTTACTTATGTAACGGTTTTAGCTTGTACACGTTTCTGAAACTGATTATGTAACCGATAGCTGGTCACTCTAAACCGATACTGTAGCCGGTTTCTGTAAAAAACAGTATAACAAAATACAGTAGTCGCTTAAACTAATCAGTTTCTAACCCGCATAAGCGCTATGAGAACTATATTACGCATGTTGTTTCATGACTTTATGTACACTTATGATTTTTCTAAATAATGTAGTGTTTACGATAAAACTCACTTATTCATTTGGATTTTTTCAAGCGAGGGGAGCTGTTTTCGTTGATCCCCTTCTTTTGTAAGCATTTTGAAACAGTTCCAGCAAATTTTTCTTTCATTCTGGTAGCTCGCCGTCTAAAATGATTGAACGCAGACTAACGTTACTACAGTAATGTACTCTTAAATAGTGAAGAATAACGTATTACTTCGAATAAAGCCCCAGGGATTTTATTGTTTCGTGAAAGGCTTCCCTGGGGTTTTATTCAAGGCTGGGGCTTTAGTCGAAGTAATACGGTATACCTGGAACTGGAAGCTATGTACATATTGGGTTGTTTTGTTGGTGCAAATCTTAATTTTCCTAGTGATAATAGCCACATTTAGCGCAAGTCACAATATAATGTTGCTTCATACTTATGTTAAGTTTATAGGGGTTGGGTGCAGCCTCTAAGGCTTTAGGTAGATTCCCTAGGTCCGAGACCGAAGTGTGACTCCCCTGACTAGAAGGTAGGGCCTACGTCGCTCAGTAAGTCTGGAAAATACGTAAACCTTAAAACTACGCTACCTGACTGAAAACCACAGAAAAACCACGAGAAACTAGTTGGAATAATATTTATTAATTGAAACGCAACATTTGGGGCAGATACAATGAATCGGGGCAATATAGAAAAACCATGGGCCGCAGCCAAACAAACACAACCGACCAACACCTAAATTCGTATCAAATCTGTGTCGCCTTTGAGCCAGGCACTTTACATCAATCTGTCAAATGTGAATACGTTGAAGTTTGTTATTGTAAAAACTTCGTTAGACATAATTTTAACGTTTATAAACACGCTATTCACACTAGTCGCATTTCTTAGACATACTTCACACTTAAACTGCTTCGCCACTGAGATAGCATTTCACACTTTTCTAGTAAAAAAACTGGTTCTTAATATCTTCTGTTGATTTCGAGTTTTATGTAATTTCATTAATGCATGGTTCGCGTGAGGTTTCAGAAAGCTTAGCTCAAGGAAGTTTTCAGAAGCTTTGCTACAACTATGTATCTTAATTAATTTTGCAAATCCTATGTGTACATCTCTGCGAAGTTAGGAAGGGTGAACTTTGGTAAGATTAACAACGTTAGTCACAACAAAACCAAACCATATAATGGCTGGGATTCACAAAAGGTGTTTAACTTTAGACTCAGTCTAAAACGTTCTTTTCGAATAAAATAGAATATCGTAATGCAACATTCTATGTTTGTTTGTTTGTTTGTTTGTTTGTTTGTTGTTTATTGAATAAGAAGGTACAACAGTATAACTGCCAGCATAAAATCCAATGAGGTCATACTATATATTACCAAGAGTTCATAATAAGAAGAGTATGACACTCTTCTGGATCCCAGCTTGGCCGCCGCGGACATGCTGCGACCATTATCTCCCTAAAAAGGCCACAACTGTGGGGGGGGTACCACCCTACGCGAATGAAGGCATAGCCCTCAACTGTGGGGGGGGGACCCCCCCCACGAATCAGACCATAGGTCTCAAACGTGGGGGGGGACCCCCCACAAATGAGGGTATACCCTCAAATGTGGGGGGGGACCCCCCCCACGTTTGGTGCAACCTAAAAAATGCCCCGGAGACGCCCCGCCGCCATTTTTTGAGGTAAAATTTTGTTCCTAGGGGTATTTTGAGGTGCTGAACTCGAATCTGGGGCTCATTTTTGTCACCGCGGACCCAGTCGACCCCCACAGGCTACAGTACCAACTTGAGGTCATTTTTTCAAAAATTGAAATTTTTCATGTTCAAGTGTTGTTTTGGCCCCTGAACACGAATCCGGAGTCCACTTCCGTCTAGGATCCTGTTGGACTCTAATATGTCAGGCCTCAGGCGGCTCTCTTTTCCATACGACTATTCGCTACACCCTCGAGGTAGCAGATATTTACGAGGCTTTGGTACAGATATGTATGCATGCAGGTACGTAGAATTCTTACGGTAGAAAATTTTTTAACAGTTTTTTGGTGAAAAGCGCATTCTAAGGGATTTTTGTGTTTCTGAATATTTTGATCCTTGGAAGTCCAAATAAGTAAATTTTTGGGTTTTTTCTTTTATTCACCCCACAGTCCGAAATTTGAAATTTACTGAACCGTTTTTCATAATTTTGGCACCGGTTGACTTCTCTTGACATCATAACTTTGAGACAATTACAAAAATTGCCAGTAGGCCACAACGGGTTGGTGGACCCTCTATTCTGGGTAAAGGACCCTCTATTCTAAACAGAGGACTCTCTTTTGTAGGCACAGGACGCTCCATTTTAAGCAGTGGACCCTCCATTCTCAGCAAAAGATACTCCGTTCTTGGCACACAACCCCTTATTGTAGCCGCGTAGTAAAGTCCAACACGGTGCGAGGCAAAAATGGACTCTAAAGTTCGTGTCCCGCGGATCATACTACACCTAACACACCTAACACTACCAAAATCTCAGTTTCGAAAACTTCACGCCTTAGGATCTCCTAAAGGGGGTACCCTGAGGGGGTCACAGGGGGGCCCAGGAGGGTCCTAGGCAAAAATAGACCTCAGATTCGTCTTCAGGGGCTCAAATTACCCCGAGAAACAGCAAAATCTCAGTTTCGAAAATTTGACCCCTTTACCCCCCTGAGGCATCGTACCCTGAGGAGGGGGGCTTTTCGGGGTCCACGAGGGTTCTAGGCATAAATGGACCCCGGATTCGTGTTCTACACCTCAAAATACCCCTAGGAACAAAATTTTACCACAAAAAGTGGCGGCGGGGCGTCTCCGGGGCATTTTTTAGGCTGCACCAAACGTGGGGGGGGGGGGTCCCCTTACATTTGAGGATATACCCTCATTTGTGGGGGGGTCCCCACCCCCACGTTTGAGACCTATGGTCTGATTCGTGGGGGGGGGTCCCCCCCACAGTTGAGGGCTATGCCTTCATTCGTGTAGGGGGGTACCCCCCCCCCACAGTTGTGGCCTTTTTGGGGAGATAATGGTCGCAGCATGTCCGCGCTGCTAGGCCACAAACGTGGCCAGTGTCATACTCTTGTCATTATGCACTCTTGATATTACACAGTAATAATAAGACATAGAGGCATGCACAGTTCACAAGCTGTAAGGTAAAATATTAGTTTTTTATGAACATATTTTATACAGTCACGTGTTTGACTTAAGACTGGATTTAAGCTAAACACGTTCTGTGATTCCCATCCAATGTACGATGTAGTCTTATTTTTTCTAGCGGCCTTATCACGATGATAATGGCCTACTTGAGTACTGTTCTGTGTATGAGTTAGTTATTCATAAAAACTTCATTGGCGGCAATTTGCTTTAGAAAATTTTCTGCTTGTTTAAAGAGTTTAGGTGGCAAGCTAGTTTTTGGTGTCTGAACAGAAGATGTCACGCTAACTGAGCCATTACGCTACAACTATTGTCATTAAATATTCATAGACAATTTTCTAAACTTTTCCGCATCACCAAGTCAGAGAAAACTTCTCTCTCTCACTGGCTGGCTTTATTTTTAACCCACTGGCCCAATTTCTAGCTGTCATGCTGCTTCAGCTGATCTATAAAAGCCCCGCTTCCTGTCGGAGCTAATCTTGAGCTAAAAAAATAAAAATAAGTGTTAATCTTATCCGTTTTTTTCATACCAATTTTAAATAAGTTAGTCATCTAGTCTTGATCTGAGCAGAATAAGATTACTTTAATCCGAGTTTTTGAGTACCAGTTTATTACTTTGAGTACCAGTTTTAGCAAACTTATTAATGACCTAACCTTGATTTAATCAAAACAACTTTAATTTAGTCCGTTTTTACCTATTACTACCAGTTTTAGCAAATGTATTACGGGTGATATGTTTATAGTTTTTGTGCGCAAACCTTATTTGAAAACTCTCTGAGTTTTCTTCCTCATAAATTGATAATTTATTAAGATTTAGTGCAGTGTTTTTGCCGAATAAGATGATTGAATATTTCAGTTATAACTGGCGCAAATTCATTCATATCTACTTTATTCGTTTTTAGTTTTTTAGATTATAAGCCAACTTTGTATGGTTACTTACTACGCTACGTCTTATTTTACTATATACATAGTAATTAAAATGGTTTTCATAATTATTAGTTGATAGTCGTATTAATTAGTCTTTGATCCATAACTGTTCGCTACAAACTAACTCTACTCAAATTGAAAAAAACTTGTGGGATGAAGTTTTCTTACGGCATTTTTACAAATTGATTAATTTGTACTATTAAATTAATCGTATGATATATATTAATTAGATTAACATTATGACTCAACGTAGGATTAACTTAAAATCTTTATATTTTGCAAGTATTTAGATGGAAATGAACGGTTTAGTTGTTCTACAAAGTTTTACAAACTTTGGTCAAGTTTTCGAATTTAATATAGCTTGATATTTTAAAGTTAATATAATTTACGAAAATGCCTTTTCTTTCATTTTAACTTGAGTATTTTGCGCATCCAGTTTGCGCTAAACCATAATTGTTCACTGCCAAAGTCACACAACCCAGAAGCTACATAATAAAGTGTTTTTCAAAATTTAAACCTATATCTAGAATTTCACATCCTAACCCAAAATTATTTGTCGTTTAATTATAAATAACCTCAAAATAAATAAATAAACCATAACCATAACCATAACCATAGCATTAATACCCAAAAATGTCATCCCTATCCTCTTCGAGATAAGCCAAAAACGTGAGCCGCTAAAGGACCCCAAAAATTGCGGTTTTATTGCAGATTAGCGGCCAGTTTAGCTCAAATGCTCAGCACCCGACAGCCGCAGCGTATTTCGGAGTGTTGGTTGATTTTTTTGGCGTGTTTAACAGCATTTTCGCGACTTGTTGTCGGCTAAGCTTAGAGTCGGCTTTGAATTGTTGCGTTGTTGGCTTGCTATGCGGCTGGAAAGCTGTTTGCGCTGCTTAACATGTTTTATTGGATTATTAGTATTATTTATAAAAGGTATGTCGTAAACATGACGGGTTTTTATGAAATCTAGGTTAAAAATAGCGTGTGTATATAAACATGCCTATAATTATTGTGTATAAATTTAGTCGTGCGACATTTAACTTTTTCATCATATGTGAAAACATTAAATTGGAAACGAAAAATCTTTTTAAACACATTAAGAATATGATAAAGAAATAGAAAAATAATAACCATATGAAGTAGTAATTGAAAATATAGAAAATTCTAGATAGGTCATTCATAAATTCATATTGATGAATTAAGGAATAAGAAAGTTAGTATAACAAACAGCCAAAGTATTGCGTAAAGAATAGGTAGATACTGATAGCCCATAAATACATAAAACGATCATTGTTCTAAAAGCCTTACAATTAGACTAGAATACATAAACCTATGTAGTTGGCATAATGACTAGACATTAGTGTTTTTGAAAAAAAATTAAGCAAATGTGCAGGAATCGAACCGTGACTAGCGTATCGGCAGTGGAGTAAGCTAATATGCAAGACTCTACTGAGACACTCTCCAGCCTTCCTGTGTTCTAGCCCAGGCAGATGCGCTCCTCGTTTTCGGCCTACCTGTTCAAGTTTGCTCTGACTTCTGAGTGTTTGTGTCGTTTCAGGGGTGAAGGGAGTGATGTGTTACTGTACCAACTGCCAGGCCGGTTTCTGTGAAAGCAAATGGTGCCTCGTTGGTTTCCAACAGACTAGGTGTACGTCCTAGTTTTTTGTTGAAGTCTTATTAATGTCTTTGTTAATTTTGTTTTCTATTTTTGTTTCTGATATTTATTGGCTTACAGTATTTCATTTCTGTCGGTTGTGTTATGTATGTAGGTCCATCGGTTTGAGTTATACAATCGATTCTATTTATAATTATTATTTATGTAATAATATGTTTTATGTGCTTAATCTTGCTATCTAAATTCAAAAAAGCGCAGACTGGTGTTAACGTAGTGTATGGAAAGATGACATACTAGAGTATTGTCAGAGAAACTTAGCATATGTACAGCTATGTACTATGTAGTATATGAATGTACAAATTGGTTCTGTAATGGCCGCGTTTAATATTTCCTCAGGAATATTGACACTCAGTACTCACAATGTTAACCACCTCTTACTCAGCAGAAGAGCTTGTGAACAAAATAATAGCTCAGAGTTTATCTATTCACATTTTTTCAGGTAGTACGGACCAAAGTTACTTGCTTCAGACTCCGGAGTCAGAAGGAAGTTAGACTTACTTGATTCCGGATTCAAAGTCTACAGTTTGACTCCCGAATAAAGTAACTCCAAAGTCTGTAGCAAGTAATTTTATGGACACTTGTACTCTATACGTATTTGTGTTTTTTTAGCCAGTATATACCGATCGTGTTCTCAGGATTCGAATGCACAGGCGCTACAAGAATGCGCCGTGAACATGGGAGACTGGCAAGAGGTGTGTTCCTGCAACAACGATTACTGTAATACCTTCAAGTACTTTCGCACAAGCATTGAACGGCTGCACGGGGAGTATGGGGGGCTGCCCCAGGACCCGTATACGGGGGAACGGGCCTACTTGGACACTAACTCGTATATACCCCGAGACCACCCCGCCTTTTCCAACTCTCATCTAATCATTCTGTTAGTCTGTGTGCCATTAGCCATCGGTGCTCTTGCAGTAATACTTGTGTTTTTGAATTATCACTGTAAATTGTGCTAACTACAAGCGTTTGGGTCATGGTACCATGAGGTTGGGCTAAAGGGCAGAAGAGTTGCCCGTTATATTAGCACTAACACTATTAGATTGTATACGTTTGTAAAATGGATGTAATATGGTGGACTTTACATTATTTAATTATTTTACATAAAGACCTAAGTGAGGATTGAAAAGAGTTTTTTAACTCTAAAACTAATGTAAAGGCTTGTGCCTATTTTTTAAGCAATATTAACTATTTTATATGTACATACGAAAATATACCCATGATTTGGAGATAAAGTTTACTGCTAACCTCAGTCCCAGACTATATAAGTCATTGTAACAATAATACTTTATTTGTGACTTACAATAAGTCAGCTTACTTAACATTTGTAGCTGTTTATAATGGTACGATTATGACAGTCTCAGTAATTGCGGCGCTCAGAAAACGCCAGTAATTCCAGAGACGCATTGCAAACTAGCGTAGTGTATTGGCCAACTACAAATTGCTGAACCCTGGGACAAAACTGGTGGCGTGAGTTTTTGTGACCATTCGCTGCACCTACTGTTAATGCTATGTAGCAATTTGCTCTTTTTGTTTTGAAATCGCGTGTTAATACTTTTTGTCTCGCGGTTTGGCACATTAGCTTCAAAACTCAACATAGAATTAACTTGAATTTATAAATGCAAAGTTTCATAAACTTTCGTCAAACTTATATCGAGTTATGTACTAAAGTTAATCAGTTAATATAATTTATGAATTTGCCTTTGGATTAATAGACGCATTGTCCGCATTGTCGTTGACGGCAATAACTTTTACGGCCCTCCCGAGTTTGTATCAGCTTTCAAATTGTGCAACCTGGGGCCTTATCCAAAATTGGATTTAACGGATTCGATTTAAAAAAATTTTGCTAATAGCGCAGCACAAAATGAAAATTGAAAAATGAAAGCTGAAATTTTGCCCCACATGGCTCACATACAGTACCTCGGTGTGTGCCAAGTTTCAATAAATTACTTTCAACTTACGCTGCGTTATTGACGAAATAAAGTTAAATCTAATCCGATAAATCCAATTTTAAATAAGACCCTTAGACATAGCCGCAAGTCTAAAGGCTATTCACACGGTGGGGCATTACATGGTATACACCATGGCGCACGCAGCCATGGAGCATGAGCGGCCGCATTCTATAGTTAGAATTTTCACACTGCCTGCTGCATTATTTGACATAATGCAGCAGGCAGAGTGTGTATGCGCCCGCTCATGCGCCATGGCTCATACGACATGGCTTAGCCATGGAGCAAAATTCGCCCTCGTGTGAAAAGGCTTTTACTTATAACGATTTGAAAGAGAAATATGTAGGAAAAAGGAACCACAAAATAAGCAATACTTATTATCACATGAAAGCTATGAAAGCCACTTTTCAAAATTTTGAGCAATGCAAAAAACTTTAGCACATTGATTCCTTTAGTTCTGTAATTTTGTTGATATATATTGTTAATAGTTATTTGATATGTGCTATTCAGTTATACTCTAGTCTTGACATTGACTTGTAATTTGTTTGTGTGATGTTTCATTCACCAAACCAGTATAATTTTCACTTTGTTTGTACAAAACATTCTGCTTTTGTAATAATCAATTATTCAATAAACTCAATCATTATGCACCTATATTCGCTGTATGATATTTATACATAATTTTTTATAATTTTTTAGCAGTTTAGAAAAAAACATACATTCAAGCATACATTCAACCTCAAGAAATAAAAAATATACAGTATAAAAACAGCTTTAAGTTCCCTCGTACAATATTCTTGAAACTAAAAAACTGAAAAAACGTGCATTATTTTTATGATTGTTTTTCACTAAAGAATTTGAGGGGTTGAACCAATAAATACTGAAAAAATAATTTGAAATTTAGTGCAGAAAGTGCAAGTTTGGCAAAAAAAGTCATGGACGTTTTGATTGTATATTTAGCGTAAAAATAACAAAAACAAAAATTTTGAAAACATTCACTTTTGAGTTTCGTTTCTATGTAACTAATCAGGTTCGTGACTTGTGTGAAGTCGACGTACTACCGGTGAGCGGACGAGAAACAAACCTGCTCTTATAATGAATCTGTAGGCGGGGTTCTTCCTGAGTTCAATTCGTTGTCTTCTGGGTTTTAATTGGATATTAATAATGCAACAACTTTTATTATTAAATAGCACGAGAATAAGTTATTCTTCAGCTATTGTCGAGAATACATATGAATGTAGTTATTCTCAAGCTATTCTCTAATAGTGCACGGAAAAAAGTTGGAAAGTGAAACCTCAAGAATATCTATTTTCAGAGCTCTAGAATAGGAAAACTGAGTGTCTAAAAATATATTGGTTCAATTCTCATGTCATACGGCATAGTCATTCTTAACTCTCGGACTAAAATATGTCCAGTCAGACCGTTTAATCTGGTAAACGAATGAACAAATAAGCTAAGATTCTCAGAAAAATAGGGCCTTTGACTATGAGGGAATACTTGCTTTATTATGACGTAATGCTTTATTATGCTACAGGTATGTAAGCTGTACAGAGCTTAAAATTACATATGTACATAGACCTACATACCTACTCCTTGTTTCATTCGACATCTATCGGTAACGAAATTATTTTAATTAATAACTAAAAAAGCAACACACTTCTGCACGTTTACTGACACTTTAGTTACTCTACCACAACAAATGAAATGTGACCGCCTCAAGGCACAGCAGGACTGTTCAAAGATTTGGTATTCTTCCTGGACGAAGCAACTTCGGAAAGAAATCACCGTAGTAAAGTGGTTGGTAGTGGTTGAATCGATTTTGGCGGGAAAAGAACCAGGGATCGCCAAAATCTGTCTAAAAGTTGAACAATCAGTCTGCTTAGGTTAGGCTGTTAAAATCGAGGGGCCAGAGCCCCCTTCTCGGTTGCAGTCGCTTGTGATACTCATGTAATGGATAAAAGACCTGCTCGGTAAACTATGTGTCTAAGGAGTTACTGATAGTTTCATCATTGAACCTTAGCTCAGAAGGTAAAGCGCTGGTCTGCATTAGGTGGATCGAATACACCCTGGGTCATTCCAATGCTGATGCTGTCTACTAATCTGCTAAAGTTCTTTTTTTTAACTAAAACACGTGTCACCTTTATTTTATGCCTTTGTCAGAATGACGCCTACAATTGTTACTTTGCTTCAAAAAATGGAACGCCTTTTCGCAAAATGACACGTCCATCTAAAGATTGAATACATTTGTTACATAGCAACGTCCAGTAGGCTAAGTTTGAAACATATAAATCGTCAAGTAAACTGACCATCAGTGTTTAGCTTAAACCTGTTAACTCAGTAAAAATACCTGTCACAGAGCAGTAAACGGATCAATAATATCAGATGTACAGTACCGACCAAAATTACTTGCTACAGACTCCGGAGTCTAAGCGGAGTCTGAGTCCTTTGATTCCGGAATCAAAGTAAACATAACTATATACTTTGTTCCGGAATGAAATGACTCCAACACTGTTTTGACCTTGACCTTTAAAAATTAGATATACAGTAAGCGCCGATCGTTTTTGCGTAGAACTTAAACACTGGCAGCGTTTGTTTCTGTCTTACATCCTGAAAAACAGTGTTGTTCCTACAAAACAAAATAGAACTACATATGTAGTGTGGTGTGGCGCAACAGATAAAACCCTAAACAGATACCTAAAACCCTAAAAAGTGCAAAAAATGTTTTTAAATCATGCTCACCGGCGGACCCCCCTTCTGTGCTTCGGTTGGCAATAGGCAGCTGAAAACAAAGCATAGTAAAAACAGCCAACATAACGATAAACAGCTTGTGGTTTGAAGTAAAGGCATATTGGCTGACAACCTGAAAAATAAAAAAGGACTAAAAAACACGATAGAAATTGGTGACAGGTAAAACTATGGTAATTGCTGCTCTCATAAAATTTGATACAATGAAAATTGTCACGAATGTAGTAAGTTTAACTAGAACTTGTAGGTAAATTTGACTAAATATGTATGTAGCTATGTAATATGTATGTAGTTGTGACAATGTGACAATTCAATAAGCGGTTTCAACATTAAGAAACTAAACTTATCTTCGGATGCCCTAACGTTTTAAGAAGCATTTTTTGCATGATAAGATCTCCGTCTTTTCAAAACCTTTGTCAAACAAAAAAATAGAATGACGAAAAACACTGAAAAGATGCATGATTTTAATAGCTTTCGACTATATTCTAAAGTGAAACATGTTTGGATTCTAGACTACAATTTTCTCTGATTTCAGTTTTCAGTTAAATCTTAGTGACAAGAACTTTTTTTTGCTAAAAGTAATATTTAACAGACAATTTAAATATTTGTTTGTGTTATACTTGGATAAAAGTAGAGAAAAATCCTTTCTTAGTTGTTTCAAGTAAGAGAAAACGCTAAAACGTTATCAGAGAATACTCGGACACGACAGACTCAAAAGTATTCTAAACAGAAACAATCTTTAATATTGCAAAACCTACTAATGGCAAGGGTTATATGATAACTCAAGCCTGCTAGCCGCAAGTCTTGATGTGGCTTCTGTTTCTGCATAAAAAGTACAAATAAATTTAGAAGTAAAAGTAGAAATCAAACCTACACACGACGTATGGGGACTCAATTTGTAGTTATGGTGTAAAGGTGCATATAGTGTAAAGCACGACGGTCATGAAATATAAGGTATTAAAACATGACAATAAAGTATGCTTCCAAGTTACTTTTGCAACAATAAAAACAGTTGCGTAGATTCTTTTTTTTCTGAATAGAACAATAACAATGTGCAGTTTAGTTACATAGCTGTAAATGCAGAGTTTGAAGTAGTTCGAAACTTAAAATATAGTTATAGCCTTTGGGATGAGCGATGTTTAGAGTAATTTGGAGTGCGTAATAATGTTAATTTTTTGTATTAAAAATTTGAATTTCACTGTCGAAAAGCATTTTCAGCTGATCGCTTGTTGTGTTTTTGATTAAAAGTTGAAGGCAGCGTTTTATGCGGAAAAAAGAAATAAAATAAAATTGAAAAAAGTTAAAAAAATGGTATTGCTAATAAACTGCTATTTTGACATTTAGAGCATGATCTAAAATTATTAACTTCAATTAGGAAATTATTGAGCATCCAATCCTTGGCAATATGCCAAGAGATAATTTCCATAAGTTTTTGGTAATAACCATGTCTGAATTTCAGTAATATTGTTGCTTATAAACCGATTGCTTGCACTCAATTCTGATAATGGGTTTATTATATCCCAATGAGCAATTTGATACCCTTTCTATTATTCTCATTTTCATTTTGCTATTTTCAAAAAATTTTGATCTACTTACTTGATCATATTTGCCGTTTGTAATGATAGATAAAATTTAGTCTGTACATACATTAATAAATATAATATGCAAGTACATGAGTTGAGTCCAAAACACATAATAAATTTGATAAATATATTCTATTTATTTTTTTGGTTACTTCACTATTTCATTTGTTAATTCAAATAAAAAGTTGAATAAAAAGTACCCACGTTATTATCATAAAAAAAGGACATTAAAGTACCTACTGCAATAGCCGTATTTGATGGAAAAACTGTACTTGCACATTTTTCTCAAATAAACTTACAGT
>JASANF010020687.1:0-11266 GCA_030248245.1 Trissonchulus sp. WLG1_4 | reverse complement strand
ACCGGGTGTATTAAATTCAGCTACAGTACAGTACAGTAAAATAAGGAGTCGGAACAAATAGCCCGCGTTACTTTACACACTATGACAGGAAAATTGGACCGTGAAAGTATTCAAGAATTGCGTTAGTAACAAAAAAGCACTTTTTCTTCGACTGTTACAGTCAGTTTCAAGTCTTTCAAGTCGAATTCCGACGCCAGACGCGTCGGATGACATCACCCGACGCGTCGGATTGCATCATCCGACGCGTCGGGTGACATCTTCCGACGCGTCGGGTGACATCATCCGACGCGTCCCGATTATATCACCCGACGCCAAGCTTGCTGGCCTTGCTAGGAAAAGTTTTAGATCATCCCACGCTCAATGAAACTCAATAAAATTTAGATGCAAACATAGAAAAGGGGGGTCGGGAACGCGATTTGAAAACGACAGAAACGAATATGTAATTAAAAATACTTTTTTCACTTTGTTATTTCCAAGCTTACCTAAGTAACTCAAAACAAAAGGCAAATTACTTTCAAATCTGGAAAAAGTAATCTTTTTGAACTTTGTGTGTGAAGTATCCCCTATTTCGAATAGATGCTAACAATTGGGGGGGGGGGAGAGTCTGCCAGGTTACATAAGACTGTCTGGCTTACTGGCAAGAAAAATTTCAGTGTACATATATGCTAAGCTTTTCCTATGCTAAGCTGTTCCTATGCTATTTATTTTAAGTATAAATTTTTCAAGTCATTTTAAATAAATGTAAATTTTTTTTTTATGAAATTTAAAATTTTTATCTAAAATTTTTAATAAAATTAATTTGATAACTTTAAGTACACTCAAGTGCTTGAAGTTTATTTTTGCCCACCCCCCCCCGGCACTAAAAACCACGGCCCGTTGACTGCAAGTTGCAACCCAATTCCAATATTGACCCAAAATGCTTCGTAAGAGTTTTGGCGTCGGATGACATTGACATCACCCGACGCGTCGGATGACATCACCCGACGCGTCGGATGACGTCATCCGACGCGTCGGAAATTTTGGCGTCGGCCGACGCGTCGGAGGCATTTTCATTTGAAATGGACTGTAATAAGTGGACACTGAGTGGATATTGAGTGGACATCAATAGCTCATTCGAAAGTTTGTCTGCTGGACATAAACCTACACTATATTATGAATGATGCTTGTGAATTTGGTAGGCGTACAGTAACTTTTTCGTCAGAGTGACCAGTAGTGACCAGTGATGGTCACTATGAAATTCTACTCGTCCCAAGGGTCAAGAATATATATATACTTTGTTGGGGCTATCTCTTACCATTTTTATGCAACAAGCAAAACATTGAGTGACTCAACCATTTTTGGTTAGACTTTAGTAGGCAGTGGAATCAGTTGTAGTCCTACCCAGATCAGCATTGATGCGATGCAGCACGACCGCTTTAGCCACCTGCAGCGAGGAGGCGTAGTGCTGTTGTTTCCCCGACGAGAAGTAGTCCATCATGCTCTGCAGCAACTGCTGGTAGCTGCGCTTGCGTTTGCTGAGGACCAGGCCCCCCGTGATGTCCGTCACCGTCCCCCCAATGTCCACCGTAAGCGCGGGGGTGGCGATGGTGGTAGTCATCCCGTCGCCCCCCACCACCTTGGCGATCTGCTCCTGTACCGACCCCTCCGTGTTGTTTACCTCTCCCGTCATGCCCCCGCTTTCTGCTATCTGCTTGGATGCTTCATTCTAAAGTCTGACAAAAATAGTTGCACCACTTGAGAAAATTAAACATGTGATTTCGTTGCGAAAAGAACAGATTTTGACTATCAAGATTACAGCAAGTATGTAGTCGCAGAAGTCATGCCACCAAAATACATACTTAAGTGGCGCAGATTTTTTCGTCAAGTGTCAAGAAAGAGAAGGGGAATTCTTACTGAAAGACAGACAGTATGTGCTTCGGAATGACCCAAGAGAGATTCGAACCATCCATCTCTGGTTCTGCTGAGCAGCGGTCAATCCCTTGAGCTATTGGATCAATGCTGAGTTGTCTTTAATGCCTTTAAGTTTAATTACTTGCCTCACTAGGGCTAAGTCAAGACAAATCCGTTAAATACATACATATACGTAAGTTGACTAATGATAATTCAGAGTTGTTCCAAAAGCTAAAATGGTACTGAGCTGATTCAGAGAGGCAGATCAACCATAACAATACATTTGCTTAAATTTTGCAATACAATTAGTGATCGTGTCAGTCAATAAACACGCATATATGAAGGTGCAGGTACAGCTACGCTCTTTTTTCAGTTGACACTAAAATGAACAACGAAAAAGAATACGAAAACGAAAATGAAATGAAGCGAACCTAACTTTTTCGGCCTGCGCAATAAAGTTTTGCGAAAATGACAAACAAAATACAAATTATGAGCAGCTAGATCAGAATCTAGCTGCAAATTTATTTTATTATTTTTATTGAAGAGGGTGCTGAATTTTAAGGGGGCGCACTGAGTAACTTCCAATAAGTCAAATTGCTATAATTTTTTGTTTTTTCGTGATACGAACTTTTTTACTTAAGTGCAATCAAGATGAACACCAGGCAAGCATTTTGCAAAGTTTGATGAGTCTCGAAACATTTTAGCAAGTTCTATGACTGCATCAAAATTGAAATTTTGAAAAATTTGACTAATTTTTGAAATGACGTAGCTCAATGGTGCCTCAACCAAACTTAACAATCTATAGCTTAAATTAAAGACAATTATCTTGCCGAGCTGCCATTTTTGTTGAATTTCTGTTATTTGCATTAAATTTTTAGTTATTCTAATTTTTATCAAAAGTGACGTTTTAAAAAGCTTATCATATTGAGCCAAATTATAATAATTACAATTCAAGAAGTTCGGCGCCTCCATATATATCTGCTCTAACAGTCTGCAAAGTCTCATCCGGATCGGTTTTCGCAGCTGACAGTAATCTTAAAAAAATATACGCTATAGCCCAGTTCCAGAAACCTAAAGTTTGCCTACGCAAACGTATTTTCCAAAAAATAGAGCTAATTTTTCTGTGTTAAAATTTGTTGAGAAAAGTTTCAGAAGCCAAAAAGTAGCTAACGAAAAATTAGTTAGAAAATAGTGTATTTTTGTCAATGTTGGTCAACGTATTTTGGAAAATTTTTTAGAAAGGTTTGCCTACACAAACGACTTTTTTAAAAGTTGCAACTAGCGATTAGCTACATAGAACTATTAACAAAAACGTTTGTGAAAAATTTTATCGCCCAAAGTCGGTTATTCAGAGCGTCACCTTAAGTGTATTTGATCACTGCTTATATTTAAGTATTGAAGATGTGCCAAAATCTTAATATGGATAGACTATGCATAAATGAAAAATTTTAACTGAAATAGATTGTTGAAAAATAAAAACACTGAAAAATGCAAAAAAACTATGTCAATATGTAAATAAATATTTTTTTTTAAAAGTTTAGTTTATTAATTTTAATATCCTGAAAAAAACGGTTGGTCTCAGGGTTTATAAAACGATTTTGGCATGAGTAACATTGCAAAGTTGCAAAGCGCAAACATTGCACCCTGTTTGCAAATTGAGTAGGGTGCAGATGCCTTGACCTCAGCTGCTACGAATCCTTTTGTCGGCTTTAATAAAATTTTTCAGTTAATCTAGCCAAGTTGTCAAGAATTGACGACTAAAGAAAACGAAAACGAAAGGAAAAACTAAAATGAAGGAAAACGAAAACAAAACGAAAAAGAAAACAAAAGAAATATCAACTGAGAAAAGAGCGTGGCTGTGTTTACATATTATGTACATACATGTAGGTACATAATAATGTTTCACTCTATTTAGAAGAAGAGTGAGACACTATCATTTCTGCTTGTGTTATAGCGCACTAGCGCAGGCAGTTGCGCTCGACATTTCCAGGCCACATGTTGCCGTTTTATGCAACATGTGGCTGGCCAATCAGAAGCTTTCCGCTTCTGATTGGCTAGACGGCTGGGCACGTGCTCCAATCAGCACGCAGGCGGCCTCACGTGATATTGCCTGAAAATTGTCAAAAAACACATTAAACCTACCAGTTAACAGCATAGTCAGCGCATACTAGCAAGAATCACTGAAAACGATGATAAAAATGTAGACAAAATATGATTCTGGGCAAAAAAAAAAACCAAAAAACCCCCAAACCGACCGATATCATAGCAAAACTAACACTGAAATGGCTGTAATGGCGGCCAGTGTGCTGATTGGAGCACGTGCAAAGCCGTCTAGCCAATCAGAAAGGGAATCCGCTTCTGATTGGCCAGCCACATGTTGCATAAAACGGCAACATGTGGCCTGGAAATGACGAGCGCATCTGCCTGCGCTATAACACAGGCAGAAAGGAGTGTGTCTTTTGTCTCTTTTTCTAAATAGAGTGAGACACTATTATGTACTCTTGATGTTATACATATGTACAATTAGTATAGCTGCAAGAAAATGTGAAATTGAAGAAAAATAAAATAAATAATAACCTATTGGACGAAACCACATTCAATAATGAAATTAATGCCGCGACCCTGAAAAGCTTCCATGCATAGCATTGTTTCCTTTTTTTTAAATTCTCCTCTGAACCCGTTCATTTTTTGTCCGGTCTTGCTTACCGCAACGGCCAGATTCTTGGATCTACTGATGTGCGAATTCTTGAATGCGTTCAAGTTGCAGACAGTGACGCCGGGAAAGGGCACTTCCGTGGTTCGACTCAGCTGAAAATATTCACTAAAATGCATTAAAGTAATAGTACAGTCGGTTTCAAATGAAAAAGGATTCTAGGCGTCGGGATTAGTGATGAAACCGGACGCGTCGAATGATGTCATCCGACGCGTCGGATAATGTCACCCGACGCGTCGGGTGATGTCATCCGACGCCCTCGGTTATGCAATCCGACGCCTAGAGTTTTGCCAGCCAGTAATTAATTAGCTGTCAAAGGTCAGGCCTAAAGTTTTGAATAGGGGTGGCTCTTTCAGTGAAAATTATGAATACTACATCATTTTATTGTTTAGCTTCTTTAACTAAAAATAAGAATTCAGTAGGTAAAATTATCTTATATTTCAAGTAAACATCTATTAATAAACATATAAAAATAATCTGTAAAAAATTGTACATAACTCGTTGAGGAGTGACCCTCATAAATTTTTCCTGCAAGCTCTCCAATTTCTAACTCTATGATGCAATCCGACGCCCAGCCAGGCCCGTCGGATGATGTCATCCGACGGCCTCGGCGATGAAACCCGACGCGTCGGATGATGTCATCCGACGCGACGGATGATGTCATCCGACGCGACGGATGATGTCATCCGACGCGTCGGATGATGAAATGGCGTCGGCCAAATCCATTTTCATTTGAAAATGACTGTACTATTAAGTCGAAAATGTTTGCATGCACAACATCGACTCCACATAACATTAATTAAGGTGGCGCTCAGGGGAACCGACTTTGGCGTTTAATTGTTTTCAGCGATATTTTTGACCATAATATCTTGAAGAGAAGTTGTTCAGAATAAAAAGAGCTTTCATTTGATGTGCATATTACGCTAAAAAAATTTTTCAAATTTTTTTGACCATTTTTGTACTTCTAGCGAAAATTTAGTTATCGCGATATAAATTAATTACACATTTCACTAAAATGTGCGTTTTCTTAGCTTTAAATTGATGTATTGAACATGCAAATTTGTTGAAGCTTTTCTGAGCTATTTAGCCGCGAAAATAGCAATCCTAAAATGAATCACCTAAAAAGCTGATAAATCTTCCAAAATGTCAAATTTTTGATTTATTTTTTTAAAAAATTGATAATGGCTTTTGGTAACTTTTTTAACGGAATTATGCATTACTAGGAAAGGTCTAATTTTTGAAAAAGTGAAACGTGTGGGCAAACCTCACATTTTTGCGTAGCGAAGTCGACTACTTTTTTTGATCTAGCTCCCTGCTGCCGATTGGAATCGAGTTGAAATTTTGCACAATGAAAGAAAGAATATAAATGCAGACGTCGAATTTTTTCGATTTTTAATTTTTGGCTCTCAGCACTTTTTGTAGCCGCTCAAAAACAGCTGATTTTTGAAAAATCGATTTTTTAAAAAATCAATAATCGAAATTAAAAATCGAAGACTTTTGACGTCTAGATTTTTGAAAGGTCTTTCGATCGACACCAAGATCATCAAAATCGGTTGAGATTTCGCCGAGCTAGGTCGAAAACAAAATTAGTGTGAATAGGAAATTTGACATGGTCATAAAATTTGACATAATTGCATTAAAGTGCTGAAGAGTACTGGAAATAGGTTTTTTTGAGCCCACTTTGACATACAATTAAAGTGGTATTGCTACTCATTGCATGAGGTTAGTTCCAAACATGACTTTTTTTGCTGAGCGCTACCTTAAGGTATTCAAATTTCGGAGTTAAGTAGACTGCCGCGAACTGGTAAATACATAACATCGACCAACAGCCAAGATTACTGTAAATAGCTCACGCAGTTACTGTACGTAATGTGTGTCTTGCATACAGCACCGCCCAAAATTACGTGCTACAGACTCCGGAGTCAAAAGAGAGTCAGAGTCACTTGATTTCGGAGTAAAAGTACCGTTACGCTACGCAAATGAAGGCATAGGTCTCAACTGTGGGGGAACCCTCCCACAAAATGATGGTATACCCTCAAATGTGGGGGGACCCCCCACATTTGAGACCTATGGGTTGATTTGTGGGTGCCCGACACGAGCCTTGTGCTTTTATTCGTGCAAAGGGTGCCCCCCACAGTTTTGGCAATTTTCGGAAGATTAACGGTTGCAGCTGCCCGCGCTGTTAGGCCATAAACGTGTGCAGTGTCGCAATTTTAGTACTACTCAGTAAATTTCAAGTCAGTATTGTTTGTGAGATTTTTCAACAGCGTTATGTTTTGCACGTCTTGTGTCACTCGATACTAAAGTTTGACCAGAATTTGCTGAACGCTGAGACAACAAGCCCAATCTGCGGCAAAATCTTCAGTAAGTATAAAGCATACTCTTTCAAGCAAGAGTACATAATGGGAAGAGTATGACACTCTTCCCATCGGCCAGCTTGGCAGCGCGGTAGATGCGTTGCACTATAAGGGCCGAAAAAGGTCCCAAACGGGACCCGGTCCCAGATGGGTACCTGGTACCCAAACGGGCCCTGCAGGTACCCAAACGGGCCCTCCAGGTACCCAAATGGGACCCAGGTACCCAAACGGGACCCAGGTACCCAAATGGGACCCCAACGTATCTGATTGGCTGATGGGGGTACCCAAACGGGCCCTCCAGGTACCCAAACGGGACCCAGGTACCCAAACGGGACCCAGGTACCCAAACGGGACCCAGGTACCCAAACGGGACCCAGGTACCCAAATGGGACCTCTTTTCAAATCCAACAGCCAATCAGATTGCAGCAGCTTTTAGCTCCGCCTACCATTAAGCTACCGTAATCCCACGTGCAGCAACACATCATGCGACGTTGGGGATAATGCTGTTTTTAGAATTTTTTAGTTTTTTTCTGCCTCATAGGATTATTATAAGATATAAACAAAGTCTTGGTAAACTGATGGAACTTAGTTATAACTATTGTATACGTTTTTTAAAATAACTGCTGTACAAAATGCTCATTCTTTGCCTTTTCACGCCATTTTTCAAAAATATCTCATTTCAGCTGTTTATTTGTTATTTGGGTCCTATAATGAGTCTTTAGGGCAGCAAAATCCTAAAAAAGAAGATAAACAGCATTTTGGCAACGTTACATATGCTGCTTCACGTGGGATTACGGTAGCTCGATTGTAGCCGGAGCTAAAAGCTGCTGCAATCTGATTGGCTGTTGGATCTGAAAAGAGGTCCCATTTGGGTACCTGGGTCCCGTTTGGGTACCTGGGTCCCGTTTGGGTACCTGGGTCCCGTTTGGGTACCTGGAGGGCCCGTTTGGGTACCCCCATCAGCCAATCAGATACGTTGGGGTCCCATTTGGGTACCTGGGTCCCGTTTGGGTACCTGGGTCCCATTTGGGTACCTGGGTCCCATTTGGGTACCTGGAGGGCCCGTTTGGGTACCTGCAGGGCCCGTTTGGGTACCAGGTACCCATTTGGGACCGGGTCCCGTTTGGGACCTTTTTCGGCCCTTATTGTGCAACGCATCTACCGCGCTGCCAAGCTGGCCGATGGAAAGAGTGTCATACTCTTTCCATTATGTACTCTTGTTTCAAGTACATTGGCCAGAGGCCATCGTAAACCTGCTGGGCCAGTTAATATACACTTACCTAATTCAGTTTTTATAAAAAGCGTAATTTTTGCAGCCACAAAAACTGCAGAATCTCTGTCAAAAAGTTATATCAATGTTAACAATGCAATGTTAACAATCAATGTCAATGGTTATCAATCACATGTTATCAATGTCAATCAATCTCAATCAATCAATGCAGCCATTTTTACTAAATAAATTTCAGTTTTAACTTGGTCTGTTTTTGTATCACCTTTGAAGCAAGCACAACTGTACTGTGATTAAGTTTTACTTGATGTAAAAGCATAAAAATTCAGGAATCCGTGTGGTTGAATATTAAGTGTGTTAGGTTTCTAACCATGAGGCGACTGCGTCGATTCCTAGTGCACCATTCTTTTGTTTGACTTTTGCATTTTCGCCTACTGCTTAGCATATTAATGTAAGAAGACGCGTCAGTGAAGATACAAGGCATTTGGTGGTGACAGATACGGATCTACGGATGAAGACGTGTAAAACACACCCCGCACATAAACACTTTAACGCTAGCGCAGTGTTACGATTCCAAAATCAAAATTAAAGACCTGTTGGGCTGTGGTCCAACAGGAAAAAAAGTGGCGTGATTTTTGTGACTAGTCGCTATACTCTTGATGCTTGCAATTCGTTCTTTTTGCAATGAAATATCGTGTTTCTTTTTGTCTGAAGTCCTGCATGTTTCAGTTAGACTTTAGTGAAAATGCCGTTGTTTGGTACTTTGGTGGCTCAGTAATTTTACATAGTTTTTTTCGTTTTCGGAATGGTTTGAGTTGAGGATAGGGACAAATCTTAAGGACAGGGACATTCTTTGCAAAAAAGTAAGCGGAACCAAGCTTCAGTTTGCAAATTTTCCTTATTCAGGGTTGGCTGCGATAGTCATTGCTTGTGTGTGGTATGATGGCCTCATACATGTAAGAGGGGTATGCATATGGGAGGAACCTCTCACAAAACCTCGAGGTACGTGGAGGCAGTCCCAAAAGCTGTGTTTCAAAATTAGCAAAAACGGCAATGGCAATATTTTTGCAAAACATTTTGCAAAATTTGCACTAAAATTTGGCCGGAGAAGCAGCCCAAAAATTTTAAACCCGTTACATTATGGAAGGGTTGGAGTCGTGTGGGTGTGCGTGTTCAGGCATCTCTGAGCTTGAATCGTCACGTCAGGAGCTTGGTAGCATGGTACTGAGTAGGGTACGAGGATCGAGTGAAATTTTGGTGCGTCACGACTCATTTTCAATAGTTTGAAATTTACAACAAAATCTACAACTGACGTTTCAATTCCAACCATTACTGAAGCTTCGCGAAAAAATAAAGCTTATGCCTTGAATAGAGCCCCTCCCTTGAATAGAACCCCATTTGAATCTTCACGAAAATATAAAAGCCCTGGGGTTCTATTCGAGGAAATAAGGTACATAATATGTAGTTACTATGTTACAATACGTTGACACCAGAATAAAATGAGGGGTCTTACTTTAACTTCAACTTTAACTTCAAAAAAGTTAAGGGTCTTACTTTAACTTTAACTTAATTTAAATTCAAGCACCCGTACTTTAACTTTAACTTAATTTCCGCCAATTTCTTAACTTCAACTTAAATTATAACTTTTATTCAAAATTTTGAATCCATACTTTTTCATAACTTTTTTGATTTACGGTAAGATAATTTAAGAAATATTATATTATTGTATTATTGAAGTAGTGTAGTGGTATATTTGTTCCTTCTAGAAAGTCAACTTTGCAACAGCATAGTGTAAAAGTAGCAGCCACATGTTGTCCAGCGAATATATTTAACAGATAAAGACAGTATGGCAACTGACTGATCTTTCTCTTGAGGACAGGTTTTTTATAATTTTTAATGAAATAATGGACAACAAAACTTTGGGTATTGGCTATTGATTGATTTGTCAAAGTGATTTTGTGATTTTGTCATTTTGTGATTTAAGAACTTTTGTTTGGTAGTTTTTAAACTCGATGCTACTCACTTGATCGTCTAGTCTGATGTCTGTTTTGTACTTTCCTTCTACATAGTCATAACTAAACATCGCTACCTATCGAATTAGTGTTGTCGAGTTGTCAAAAGCGCTAGTCCACAAGTTGTTGATACTTTGAGGGTTGGACCCACATACATATGTTCAATTTTTTGCGAAAAAATTACGCCACTTTTGTTAGCAAAAACTGCTGTAATCGCAGATTTTCTTGTCAAAATATGCGATTGCGTGATTGAATTGATACCAAAATTTGCCTATAATTGTTGGGCTTGATGTCACCCCTTCTATTTCATGTTGGGTAAAGGCGTACCTAGGAGAGGAAGGTGGGAATTCCTCCTCCCCGAAATTTTTTCCCAGTGATTTTTTACACCAGGGTTTCTCCCCCCTTTGATTTTTATAGTCCGCTCAAGAAAGTTTTCTGATACATCTCCAACTAACCAACTTAGACTTAAAAATAAAAAATTTTCCCAATTTTTTTAGGGCTGCCCCCCAGACCCCTGGAACTTTGTGGTTAAGGGATCTGTCGTTTGTAGGTAACGAACGCGTGTAAGCGAAATTGAAATAGCACTTTTTGTGCTATAGCGCTTTTTTATGCGCTATATGCGCTACATATATGCGCTATAAGCGCTATGGAATTTGCTATTTGCGCTATAGCGCTTTTTGGGGGTGCTATATGCGCTATTTGCGCTATATGCGCTATCGAAGGTGCTATATGTGCTATTTTTTTGGATATGGATGAAACTTCTACAGAAAAATGGCCAGGGGGGATTTGAACCACCCATTGCTAGATTACTAGCTTAACGCTCTACCGACTGAGCTACGCTGGCCTATTGGTGTTTGTGTTAATTTCCCTTTAAATAGTGATGCTGATCTTGGATAGCGCTTATAGCACCTGAGGGTGCTATTTGCGCTATTTAGGCGCTATTTTGTGCTATTGGCTAACTTATTGAAAAGTTTTGTACTTTTTAGCACGTATACAATCCCTCAATAAACAAACAGAATTTTAAAAGTATTTTAAAAGTTTTCTTTGTGTTCTGTATGTTGATATA
>JASANF010020683.1:0-85496 GCA_030248245.1 Trissonchulus sp. WLG1_4 | reverse complement strand
GAAGAAGAAGAGAACCCATATACAATAAGTACTAGAGGATTAAGATATCTAGGGAGAATAAGTCAAAGTATGGAACGGGAGTTAGCTGATTTGAGAGAGGAAATAACGCAACTGAGTGAAGCAACGGTTTCCTTGCGAGCTAACGAACGCCGCCGAACCGGACGCTATTTAAATTTACCGTTTTTTTATGGGGATATAGGTGAGGATTTTGAAAAGTTTCATGAGCTTTTCGAGCTGCTAAGTCGTGCCGAGGAGTATACCGAGGCCCAAAAATTGGTTAAGCTCCCAGCTTATTTGAGAGAGAATGCCCTTGAGGTATATCGAGGATTACCTGAGGCAATAAAGGGCAATTACCAGGCACTGTGTCACAGCCTCAAAGAAGCTTTTCATCCCCCAGCAAAGGAGCTAGTTAGCTCAGAGGAGCTTCACAACCGTTCGCAATTACCAGGCGAATCGGTTGCTACCTATGCTCGCGAACTACAAAAACTAAGTAGGGCTGCATATCCAAACATGGAAACACCAGCCCGTCAGGATATGCTCCTTGAACTGTTTCAGGCCGGCATTCGAGCTGACATCAAGGACAGAATGGGATTCCTACCTCGATTGCCTGCAACGTTTGACGATGCTGTTACCGAAGCAAAAAGGCAAGAGGCTTTCTTGGCACGACACCAAACAGGTAAAAAGTCACCGGGATCTGATTCTGGTGCCTTAGAAATGGCTTCTTTACTTAAGGAAATTAAAGAATTAAGAATGGCGCAGGAAAAATCGAAACAAACAAGAATTCGTGGCTCTAGTGCGCCTCGGGTCAATGTGATTTCCGAAGACGTGCCCGAATGGCGACAGGAGTTTGAAGGCCTAGAACGACGGACTAAAGAAATGTTTGAAACATTACGAGAAGACCTAAAAAACTGTCAATCGACCCACATGTATCAAAGGAATGTGAATAAAGAACGTGAAAACACTCCGGTTTCGGCACCAAATAGAAACCGAAAACGTAGTCCACCAAGGTGGACCGCAACAGGAAAACCGATTTGCTTGAAATGCAAGAAAGTTGGGCACTATATGAATATGTGACGGAGCGGACGATCAGAGCCGCAACAGAACCGTTTGGTTGGAGCCGGCCCTAGAAGCCATATGCGCCCTGGCAGCAACATGGTTGTTAGCAATTTTGTCGGCACTGGAGAAACTGAGGAACCAAACGAGGGACCAGCACGTGATGCTGTTGATGTCGACCGGTTGGTCGCGGAAAATGAATTCTTGTGGGAAGAACTTAACCGTCACCCACAGTTTCATAATGGCCCTATGGTGGGTATGGTCTGCGTAGTGGAGGAAAAAGATTTAGACGAGTGTCTCGGAAGAAATCAAGATCTGGAAGATCGCCGTGGGCCCACGGAAGTAACTGTCTACCCCAGGCACAATAGTCTCATGTCCCCCCTGCGGCGGAAAAGACATGCGCCTAGTCGAAATTGGCGTAAGTTGGAACTATCAAGAGTTTCCTTACTCCTGGTAATCTCTGGTATTATTATGGCTATTACAGGTAGCCATGCAACTAAATTGAACTCGTTTCCGATGGTTTGTAATCCACGTGGTGAGAAAGTAGTGTGGCAACTTCCAGGTCCTGTTGACTGCGCAACCAACCTGCCGAGCAGTTCAGCATCAGACCTGTATCACACAACACTGCAGCTGTACAAACGGAACCATGTACAGTACGATAGCGAAGGTTTTAGATGCATGATAATTAGAAAGGAGATTCAAACGTTTACATACTTTTTCAACGACGAACACATGAAAAAGGAAAATATAGAAGATCTTTCCGTAAGCCCTGTCGAATGCAGAAGAATGATGGAGTTTAAGAAGTGTCAGCACGGAGATTTAGTTCAAAAAGGAGAACTATTTCAGACCCAAAATGAAATTAAATGGCAATACAGTGGTGGCGGTGTGCACTGTTGCTCATGGAAGAAGTTTCAAGCAACCAATTGCTTTGTCTACCCAGTGCATGTGTACAAACGACACGGTTCTAGTACTATGGAAAGCACAGCTGGTGACGTGAAACATTGTGACTATCATGAAGAAGAATGTGCACTAGCATCTGGTGGAGCCCTTATATGGAAAGCTAACAAAGAAGAGAAATGTCGTTTTACCCTCTGGAAAAATATTGATGGCGAAAGAATGGGCAGCGCTTGGCTTTCATATGACCATAACATAGCACTGACCACTACAAACAATATGGAAACTCTTGACTGTGACGGAAACAGAATCAAACTTTCCGATCAAGGAATTGCGTTTAAAATTCTTGGAGAAAAACTGATCACACCAGCAACAGCACAACAGGTAACCAACCTGCAGCAGCGAAGTCATCAGTGGAGAAAACGATGGATAACGAATTCTGAGCGATCTAACAAAGAAAACAACACAAATCTAGAGATACAAGGAATTGTCACAACAGATCTTTTAGCAGCCAGTATGCAAGCAGTTGAACTTGATATTGAACAATCAATGCAGCATGCTTTTAATCGTGCCCTTCATGCCACTTGTACGACAATGCTGACAATTTCGAAGCTAATGTGGGCGGAATTACAAAACCAGCCCACAATGGCCATGCGACAACTGTTAGGACGATCTGAACTAATGGCAAAAGCAGGCGGATCAGTTGTAGAGACATTCCCTTGTCAACGCATCAAAAAAACCCGGCTAACCTTTCTGCCAATGGAACAGGAGTGTACTAGCAGAATACCACTACAGTTTTATGTTGGTAACGAAGTACATTCAGGTTATTTAGACCCATCAACAAACATAGTCACAACTGACAGTAGTACCGTACCCTGCGACCAAGTAGCAGAAGTTCCAGTGGAAATGGACGGGCAGGGGTATTTATACAATCGCTACACTGGTAGACTGTTGAAAGTGGACCGAAGCCAGGAACGGATATTGGAATTGTTTCAACCCATGTTCAGTGGAAGTTTATTACTGAATACAACAACCATCTTCATCAAATGGTCATGTACAACTGGTCAGAATTTCAAGCTCATATATCTTTGAATGATATCATGGGAGGCATCAAGAAACAAAACATGGTATTGCGCGAGCTTGGAGCTTTAGGAAGTCCCTCACCAGCGATTGCCGTCGACTCTATAGTAGAAAAAGTAATGGAAAAGGGATATTTTGGATTCCTAACTGGACTACGAGTAAACGCCTGGCAAATTTGGGTATTTTTAGTTTGCCTGTATGTAACACTGGCGGCTTTAGCAACTCACTGCTTGCCAAACTCATTCAAAACGTCAATAGTGAATTTTCCTGAAATAATTCAGCTCGCGTTAAGCCGCCTGCGTGGATCAAACGAGAGCGTTTTAGCGGCTGATGAAAGGACACAAGCCTTTCACAGATCTTCCAGCCAGAACCAAGACCAAGACCCCAGATAGTTGAACCTGCACAGAATATTCCTGGAAGACAACGGGCTGGCGGTCGAGATAGCGGTGCTCTACCCACACCAAGTGTTTATGATACTCCACGATTTATACCATTTGTTGAAAATGAAGGATACATATCTGTTCATGGGAGTCCTGAGCGACAGCAACAAGAGCAGCAGTAGCAGGCGCTGCAGCCGCAGTCGGCAGAATCAACAACAACCGTACAGGCCGTGGCTTCGGCAGTCCCATGTGCTGCTTTGGTGGTAAGGGATTCTCGAGAGCCATCACCATATTGTAATGTTCCAACTCCAGGCACTACAACGCCCACAGTACCATCAAGTGCAGTCCCTCCAAGACCAAGAACAGTACAATTTTCTGAAGAAATTGAAATGACTCCACTCACACCATGGCCCCCACGAACAATGAATGTCAGCCCTATTACCAGTACAGAATCTGATGGGAATGAGTTGATTGTCTCGATACAAGTCAATGGCAGAAAAACAAAGACTTTGGTAGACACAGGCTCCCAAATCACCATAATTCACCCGAAGCTTTTGACAAACACTACCAGGACTCTTGATTGTCCAACACCCGCAAGAGCAATAACGGGTCACATGCTTTCACTAAAGGAATATGCCATAATACCTTTCAAGATTGGACCAAAGCTAGTGTATGAAAAAGCGTTTATACATGCAAATAATCCATATGATTGTATAATTGGCATCAATCTCATTCGCAAAATGGGAGGTTTGTACGTGTCAAATGACGCTATTCGAATTGGCGGAACGAAACTGCAGCTTGTGCCAAAGAAAGAAGTGGCTGAGGACCAGGAGAAGAAGGAAGAGAAAAGAAGTAAGATGAAAGTGAACTTGACTCGGTCGGTACAAGTTCCTCCATTTTCCGGAGTTACAGTAGCCAGAAAAATTGATGATAGCGGCAGAAAACGGAAACAAATGTAACTAAAAAAAATGATGAAGACGTGATCATTGAACCAAAACCGCTTCACCAAAAGGCACAAGGTGTCGTAGCGAAGCGAATACTCGTGCGACCAAAACAAGGAATAGTACCACTCCTGCTAGTAAACCTTACACGGTTACCAATATTCCTGTGTGTGGGGCTAACGGTTGGAACAGTAGCTTACCTGGCTACAAGTGACAAAATAATGGTGAACTCATTGTCAAAAGGGCCAGTTCAGGCAGAATTGCCAGCCACCAAATCTGCTGGAATGAGACTGAAAGAGTTATATATACGTGAAACCAGCGACCTCACCAAAGACCAGCAACACCAGCTGTTCCAATTGTTACGAACATATGTAGATGTTTTTGCAGAATCGGATTTCGACCTGGGATATTCGGACAAAATTTACCATCGTATTCCAACTAACGATCATCCTCCCATCAAACAACGGCCCCACCTTTTACCGTTCAACCAGAGAAATAACGTAGCTAACCAACTCAAGCAAATGGAACAGCAAGGTATTATTCAGCCATCAACATCACCTTGGGCAAGCCCTATTGTGGTGGTGAAAACAAAAGATGGCTCTAACAGAATTTGTATCGATTACAGACGGCTGAATGCCATTACGAAGAAAGATGTATGGCCTCTACCGCGAACAGATGAAACCTTGAGTAGTTTGGGCGGAGCACGTTACTTCACAAGTTTGGACCTTGCCTCTGGCTATCATCAGATCGAAGTCCACCCTGGTGATCGAGAGAAAACGGCGTTTACTTGTTTTGCTGGATTGTACGAGTATATTCGAATGCCCTTCGGACTTTGCAATGCACCAGCAACATTTCAGAGACACATGGAATCAACACTAGCAGGTCTCCAATGGAACATCTGTACAGTATATCTAGACGATATTCTAATTTACAGTGACACTTTTGAGCGACATCTACGACATTTGGACGCTGTTTTCAAGAGGCTAAGAACGGACGGTTTGAAACTTAAACTGAAAAAGTGCCAGTTCGCAAGAAGTGAAGTACCATACTTAGGTCATTTGGTATCTAAGGATGGAATCCGTCCAGACCCTGAGAAGATCCGGACAGTACGCACTTGGTCAGTCCCCAACACTGTGAAAGGTGTGCGAAGGTTTTTGGGCTTCGCATCGTACTACCGGCGCTTCATCAAAAACTTTGCACAAACTGTGAAACCTATTAATGCGCTGTTACAAAAAAATCGTGCATTCAACTGGACCGATGAGTGCCAGTCTGCCTTTGAAACCATTATTTTCAAGCTTACAACCGCTCCCATCCTGATATTTCCCGACGTAACCAGACCATTCTTCCTGTATACCGATGCTAGCGACTCAGGACTCGGCGCGGCACTTCATCAGAAACAAGCAGATGCAGAGCATCCTGTAGCTTTCCTAAGCAGAAGCTTGTCAAAGGCTGAGAAAAACTACAGCATTACCGAGAAGGAAGCGTTAGCAGTCGTATGGGCAATAAAACGTTTCCGCCCATTCTTGTTTGGAACCAGTTTTGTTGTGATTACAGATCACTCTGCCCTGAAGTGGTTGCTAGAAACAAAAGAGCCGGCTGGCCGTCTAGCACGATGGGCACTAGTACTACAAGAGTACTCAAACTGCATGACAATTCAGCATAGATCAGGAAAAAAGCACACTAATGCTGATGCATTGTCACGCATGATGGAAGTTTGCAGCGTTCAAGTGGTTCGCCCAGCTCTGTCACGCATTTCTGACGCACAAAAAGAAGATGCAAACCTGAACTTGATGCGTGAATACCTTAACCAAGAGGGACTACCGACGGACAAAAAAATGGCCTCCTACCTTCAACGATATGCAAACCAATATGTGCTAGATAATAACTTGCTCTACCGAAAGCAGAACAATAAATCAGTTGACAATTTGCAACTCGTAGTTCCAAGAAGCCTGGTACAGGATTTCATCAAAATGTACCATGACGAGCCGGCCGGTGGACATCTAGGATACGTCAAGACGTTGGAAAAGATTCGTAGAAAATTCTTCTGGCCTGGAATGAAACACGATGTGAAAACATATTGTGATGCTTGTTTACCATGTGCGACGCGGAAACGACCTCCACAATACCAAAAGCCCAAGTTACAATCGATACCGATACAAGGACCTTTTGATACAGTTGCCGTGGATATTTTAGGTCCGATCACACAAACCTATGACGGTAATCGATACATTATAGTTTTCATGGACTACTTTACCAAGTGGCCAGAAGCGTTTGCTCTGCAAGAAATCTCAGCCGAAACGGTCGCCAAAGTTTTCGTTAATGAAGTAGTTTGTCGTCATGGAGCACCGAGAAGATTATTGAGTGATCGAGGATCAAATTTTACCAGCTCTCTCCTAAAAGAAGTTTGTCAACGCTTGACAATAGAAAAGGTTTTCACCACGGCTTATCATCCACAAACTAACGGATTGGTTGAAAAGTTCAATGGAACCTTGGCGACAATCATCTCAATGTATACTGATTCTCAACAAAAGCAGTGGGATCAATGTTTACCACTAGCCTTGCTTGCTTATCGCTCCGCAGTGCAGGCTTCATCCCGGTTCAGTCCGTTTTATCTGCTGTACGGAAGAGAAGTGCTGCTACCAAAAGAAGCGGAACTGACTGTTCCGCAAACCCAATACGCGGATGAATTAGACTACAGCATTTGGATGACAATTACCCTAAGAGAAGCATACGAGAAGGCCCGAAGAGCAATTACAATTGCAAAAGAACAACAACAGAAGCAGTAATAAGAAAACTTTCGACTCAATAGATGTAGGAGAACTCGTTTTACTTCATGAGCCTCAGCTAAAAAAGGGTACTCGAGCGAAATTCGCTCACGCATGGTGCGGTCCATTAAAGGTAACAAAGACGACAAGCAGCGGAGCCTATTTGGAAAAACTGGCCAACACAAGAGGCTTGCCTCGGTTCACACCACGGTGGGTATCCAAGTCCCGCCTAAAACCATACCGAGCTCAGAGTCTGCAAGCGACAACTGATCGGCCTGCACGACAGACGCAAGCCACCAACGCTTGGGGACTTGAATCGGAAACAGAAGATGATTAAAAAAAACAATACTGTTATTTGTGTGTGCTGTGCTGTGCTTGTGGTTTTGTTAATAAAACGACCTTGATTACCCGCAAGGTCTTTTCGCATTTGACTTTACAGTAGTCCATTTTCTTATGCCATTGCTATATTTAGTATCCGTAAAGTGCTTTCGCATTTGACTTTACACAAGTCAATTTTATTATGCGAATGCTATAGTTAGTATAAACAAGGTGCTTTTGCGTGTGACTTTACAGTAGTCATTGTTATCATGCTAATGCTATAATCAATACGCATCAATTAACGGTCATTACAACCGACCGTCACAGTCAATATTGATATGAACTGTACTTATACCAGGCTGATTAATTAAAGCGACTATTTTTCATATCATGTAAAATTTTGCTCTATATTTCAGAATCTGGCATTACCGTTGCCATGGAAAGCTCATTTACAGCGTCATTTCTTGACGGAGCATGCGGTTTTCAGACAGCATTTGTGGAGCACATGACGCAACTGTCAACGTTGGCCACAGACAGCGAACAAAAGGAGAGCCTCGTGCAGTCTTGCATCCGAATGCAGGACATCCATCGAAAGTTACGCGAGCGTGTGGTTCAGCTGGCCAGTTGGGTTCAAAGCACTGGCATACCAGTCCCTCGGCCGAGAATGGCAACCCTTGGTGGCCGTTTGGACCCCCGGTCCGTCCTGGGATCAACTTTCGCAGGTCACTGTACCCATGTTACTAGCCCCCACAACTTCTGTGTTCAATTGCTTCGCGATCAAGAAACACTAAAGGACATTAACGATCTACTAAATCTGCCAATTTATGAAGAATTGGATGCGGAACTGGCGGGAGAAGTCGACGAAAACGAATTTTGTGCTGCTCGACTAACGCTAATCAGTGACTTGCACAGAGGATTTGTTATCAAAAAAAACGACGAAAATTACAAAGTCCTGTTAATTGATCGAGGGAACACTATCGATGTCCAGGAGCGAAATGTCCTATCTTTTCTGGAAAACCGATACCCAGCTATTGCAGTCCCACCACTGATGTACCAGTGCCAAATCCTGGAAGTAAAAGGACCATCAGGAGGCCTTGAATGGCACCCAAAAGTGCTAGATTTGTTCCAGATGGCAATAACTGAGGTGTCACTGGAAATAGAATTCCTGTATGTCCACCGAGGTGCCTTGGGAATGCCTATTTACACTGTGCGCATATTAAATGTTGATTTGGCTGCCATCGAAACTGAAGCGTTGGCAAAACATGCCCAGCTTGAGCCCGCTGAGCCGGTGTGCATCGAAGAGGTTATTGACGAGGACACCATACAATTGAATCATGATGACCAATACGTACAACCGGTCGAAAAAATGACACGCTCAACATCACCAAATTGTCAACGTCCTGATTGTGTTTCAAAAGGAACATCACCGTGCTTCGACAGGACTGCATCGCTGGATCACTGTGGCAGACCAATGGTAGCCGCAGCAAACGACGGGAAATCCTCGAGCCCAACGCGCCATGGGTCCACCTCCGTATCCCCGGCAGACGAAATATCCCTAAGCGCTGAAAGTTCTAATCTGATGCCGATGCAAATCAACCAAATTCCGCAACAAGTGAACGAAGACAGCAACGACTCGTCACGGAGAAGTTTTCGAACCATAAGTATCTCCGATGTGTCCTCTGACGATGACTCTACAAAGTCAGAGTCAAATTTCAAACGAGCGCGAATCAGTCAAGAAGAGCCAGCAGACCAACCAGGCCCACCCAGCGGCAAACGGCAAACATCGCCCGCAGAACAGATCAGTATCCCACCAACACAAAAAAAGGAACAGGCACAAGCGGAAGGCGTTACTACTATAACGCTGGGTCCTGGACACGAACTCTCGTTTCTCAGCAGCGCCTCGTTCAATATGTATGGGATTGTGTTCCACTGTCCGTTGGTCGCTGTACTATACCTATCATTGCAGGCTGATGGGCAGTTTCGTGGTGAATCGCTTACTCAAGCAGCGTGGTTGCTGCTCGCTACGTCAACCGATGAAGCGATCACTCGGTACCACGCTCATAAAACGCGAATGGGCTGGTCAGAGACTGAGATCCAAACGCTGTTTGAACGGGCAGCAGCAGCTGTATTGCGTTACCGGTACGACGTATCTGCTGAATTCAAGTGTATCCTACAATCGACGCCTCCCAATGCAGTCTACCAAGTTTCCATCGAAGACGAACGGCTGCAGGAAGAAGAACAGTGGCTGAGTAGATCCCTGAACTACTTTACGCGCCACTTCCAAACTAATCAAGAGTTCGCAAAGGCAATCGAAGTCATCCCTGTCTTCTTCACTCGATCGCGAAAAATCTTAGTCATCACCGACACGACGATGGGAGGAAGGATCGAGTACGGTGACGACCACATCGTGGAGCGCGCTGTACGATTGCGAGCATCAGCACCGGTTCGGTCGCAGTCAGCAGCCTCGCGGCTGGCTGAACACGGAATCCCTGGGTACGGTGCCATAGTCTGCATCTTAGGTGCGGACGATGTTTCATATGCCCAGTGCGAAGACGATCTGAGGAAAAGTTACAGCGAATTCTTCGAGATGACGTATCAACTAAAGGCGCGCCGCATATATATAACCGAGCCCAGCCCTCGACGCGACGAAAAGGCTAAATTCGTCAACGTAGCGAGAGCCGTGTTGCATGAAGAGGCTCACGGTTATCCTAACATTGTCGTTATACCAACGAAAGAAATTGACTATTTGCAGCGGATGATTCAGAGCGAGTCCAGAGTCAATCTATCTGCCCACGGCGTTTTACGATTGATGCGTATAATGGCGAAATGGTTGCCGCAGTTACAAATGCAACTACCGAAAGCGTCGTCGTCTTCCCAGTAATAACCATTAAATACAATTCAATGAAACACGGACTTTTTATGCTATTTGACAATTTATTAAACTGCTACCTCAATAAACTGAACCCAGACGGATTATTTTTCTGCTTCGATCACCCCGATTTACAGTTCTGACTATTATTGATGTGTTTACGATTGCAGTGATTGCCGTGGAATGTCTACAAGATTACTGTCAAAATTCGAATATTTTCTATTAATTCAAATTAGCAATTGAACTGCTGCCTGAACTCAATTGCCGGCTGATTACGATTTAATTTTCCAAACTATGAAACAAACTATAAATATGAAGCAAAATGAAACAAATAAATTTACTTTTATGACGGTGTCGGGTGACACCTTATTTCGGTGGGGAGTAATGTAATAAATAATGTAACAAATGTAACAAACGTAACAAATGCGCTAAAAAGTTCTAACGTTTGTTATAAAAGTAATCTATAACGTGAAGCAACTGCTACAGTTTAACTAATTGCATCAAGCTTTTTGAAAATTGCCTTAGCAATAAATTCAGTGTAATTAAATGTTCAACTAATGTTTCTGTCAAGAATAGTTGACTTGAAAATAGGAGTTTCGCAGAATTTGCACAACTCCTAAGCGAGAAGGGCGGGCTAATTACCTTTAGCCCTACCTTCTTTCGTAGGTAGCTAACAAAAACAGCCGATATAAAAGGACGCCTATTTTCAATCGGGGAGTTGCTACACCAATTCTCTGAAAATAACTCGCTGGCTTTACCTAGCCCCAGTTTCTAATAGTGTTTTTTTTTCTCGTTTTATTAAGGGCCATTACCTTGGTCCCGGTCTCAGCTAATTTACTCCCCTACGAACGGATTTTGTGTGTTGTGCAGTTTCAATCGTGTAATCAATACAATTACTGTATTTTTATCTTTGTGTCGTACTACTGTTGCTTAGGGTTTAGGATTATTAGTACCAAATAGTCATTACACGTGGCTTTGTAGAGCTATCCAAAGAGCCATTACACAACTAGCCATTTATACAATCAAAAAATTAACGAAAACCGACTCATGCGGATATATATATATATTTAGGTAATTTAAAAAATAAAAAATAAGAAAATTAGTGTAACAATTGCAGCTAGCCAGGAAATTTTAGCACTTCTTAACGGTAACTAAACAACTACATAAGGTAGTCTAAAAATTAATAAACAGTTACGAAATAGAAAATTTAAAAACATTACAAATATATCATTTATTAGAAAAAACATCGTCAAACAAAAATATAATAATGGTCTAAAAAAACTGTGATTGACAATTGTAACAGTGTTTAAATCGAAACAATAATAATGTATGCCAGAATGGGCAAGTACATACGCGTATTTATTGATTTTTCAAATGTTTCCACAGCTGAACTGAATACTCGATTTTCAGTTACGCGTGAAAACTGAAAATCAAAATCAGTTTTGAAGCATAACTGAAAATGATTTTCAGTTATTGCTTGTAACTGAAAATAATATCAGTTAACTGATTTCAATCAGTTTTTTACGACCGAAGCAGTTCAGTTACAGTTAAGTTAACTGCTTCTGAGAATTGTGCAGTTAAGTTATCAGTTTTTAACTGCTTTTCAAAATCGGAGCAGTTAAGTTATCAGTTATTATCAATTAACTGTAACTGCTTAACTTTAACTGAAAATGAATCAGTTAGCAGTTAACTGAAAACATCCGTATCTCTAGGCCTTTATCAGGCTGAGCACGGTTTGTGTAGCTTCCGAACTTTTCCATATTAGCCGTGACGGTGGTACACAAATCATCGTAAATGCACATTTTTGACACTTATTTGAAGTTTAGTGACTGGTAGATTTGGCAGGATAATTTCACGAACGCTGGCAAGGAATCGTATGGATTGTGAAACAAGCAAAGCCCAATGCAAACTAGAACTACTAAACCTGTACTATCATTTAGTGGTACAAATCCAAGCCAACAAGCATCACAACAAAAGTACCTATATTATCAGTTGCCAGTTATGCTTCTGTACGGTCAAGAGGTCATTGGGGCAAATATGTCCCTTTGACTAAGCCGTACACCCTTACCTATCCAATATTACAAGCATCCGAACTAATAAAAAGTATATTTGTACACTATATATTACCTATGCGGGAGAGATGTTTCAGAAGGCACGTATTGCAGCGGGGCAAATGGAGAAGCATGTACATTCAGCAGCGTGTCACAATGTTTGCGTTTTCACATGTTAGTGTACCCCAAACATCATGAATCATAATCACGGATTAGTCGGTTGTCATTACCCGTGTAGAATATAATACGCCTTGCCCTACTGAAGTATATATGAATCAACCCTAAAGTTCCTTGACCCTCAACCCACCCTTTACCTCCTTATCTGTCTGGGGCCTGTTGCACCAAATTACAAATCTTACAATTGTAACAATTTAAGTTGAATTTTGTTGAATGGGTACTTTAACAGCATAGGTATTACATCATTTCAAATTACAAATGTTACAAGTGTTACAAATTTTAGTCTGCAACAAAAAATTTTCACAATTGTAACAATTGTAATTTCAATTTTACAATTGTGAAAATTTTTCAACAAATTTCCCAATTGTGAAATTTGTAACGTTTGTAACACTTGTAAAATCCATTTGAATTTACAAAGGTTACATTTGTAACATTTGTAAAATTTCACACTTGTTACATATAATTGTAAGATTTGTAATTTGGTGCAACGGGGCCCTGGCCGTATTGGGGTTTCTTATAGTAAGTGATCCGAATGCCAAGCCTGAGCCTTAAATTTGCAACTGTCATCCAACAGTTACAATAGAAATTTGCAATATCGCACTATAAAGGGGTATCTTAAAGTTGGTGATCAGAAAAGAAAAATGTGTTGCCAAAGCCTAAAGCCTAATTTAAAGGCAAATAGGGCAAACCTGAAAATATGCAACAGTCACAACTTTCTTACAAGTTACAACAGATACAAAAGATCTAGGCCGAACACCCTCTTTAAAATCTCTCAAGGAAGCAGGTGAGCTTGAGGTGACCTAGACTAAAACCCCATACTTTACCTTTATGCTTCCAATGTACAAATAGGTAGCAATTTTGGAGATATCAGGTATTTGCGAATCCTCCATTACAAATCATTCGAAAAGTCAGTTGTCATGTCAAATAAATTAGTAAATCAACAAGTCACACCATTTTAACTGTAATCTGAGAAGCTGCCAGAGCTGCTTCAAAATTTTTTTACCAGTTCAAGATAGAATTTATTTCATTTTTTACTTCATTTCTACGGGCCTTTTCGTAAAAAGATTAAAAATATTAAAAGAACTCGGAGAATATTTTTAATCTTCAGAGCTGCAACTAAATTTTAATGTAGTTTTCATAAAAAGATTTATTTTAATCTTGGATTTTTAATCTTTTTATTAAAGCGAAAAGGCCCTACGACACATGAACTCACGCGAAATTGACACCTACAGCAGATTACGTTACAGATCTGATACATTATCCTTGCTGATCAGAAATAGTGTTCGAATCAGTTCCAAATAATTTATATAAATAATTCAACAATTATTGGTTTCACTCAGAAAAATCGGTTCCGTTTCTACTAACACATCTACAAATCTGTCCCCGCAAACAGGCGGTATTTTGGCCGGGGCTGCGGAAAAACCTTAACTGAAAAATACGAAAAATCCAAAAAGGCAAAACTAATCCAAAACTCAGAAATCATATTCAACAAATCTTTATTGACAAAACAACAATAAATTCAACGAAAATCAATAAACCAATATTAAATTTCCAACAAATTCTACGCAGTTCACAATTTATCGAAAACCATAGCTTTCAATCAATTTCTGGTATTTTTCCAACTTAGGTTGAACGTTGGCTTCCGCTTGCTTTCTCAAAGCCTAAAAATAAAATTACAAAAAATTACTGCATATAAAAAACAAAAACACTATATAATTATATTTTCTGTGAGTTGTGACAGATGCATACAAATACATGACTGTCTCAAAAAACGCAAATCGTCTGAATCTTAGTTTTGCATCCAACCTACTAAGTCCAAATCAAAGACCATCTACAAAACATTATTCCGCCATATAATAGCATTCGACCATATAATACATTTGCCCAAGAACACCGTTCTCCAGTCTTGAAAAATTCTGTCACGCCCGATTCAATCTTGTCCTTCAAGAACACAGGGACAGCGACAAGGCCAGTTTTCCGTTATCTGGTCTGTAGCATGGACAGAATCGTTCCGTCTAATTTTTTGGAAACGAACTAGACTAGACCAAAACTACTTTCTTGCAAAAATAAGGCTCACTTGGCCGTGCTATTTTCTAACTGCTTACGGGAAAACAGACACATGGATATGAGTATGAATATGGCTTCAGGGGGACAATATTAGCATAAACCAAAGATGCACTGGAGCAAAGGGCGAGGGGCGGTTTTCCGATTTCTGGCTGAGAAAGGGGAGGTCCTAGATTTGTTTGGTTTCGCACTTTTTCAATAATTGTAAACTCATTTTTGGTCAACTCTTTTGGCAACAACCGGGCAAATTTTGCAAATTTTCAGTTTCTTACTACATTTTGGTGCACTTCTTCGGCAATCAGGGGGGGGGGCGGTGGTACCTACCTGCTGTCTGAGGGGGGGAGTGGATACCCCCCCCCCCTATGCGCATCTATGGTATGAACTAGGCTTTAGCTATTTCCTTACGGCATCAGTTTTCTTCTTCTTGTAGTACATGTCGGCCTTGACTTTCCGCTTGGCTTCCAGCTTCTGAACCACCTCCTGGTACTTCCAGCCGGCCTCGTGGGAGATGCGCCCCAGTTGACAGTACTGAAATAAATAATACATAAATACATAAATAAATAAATAAATATGCAATAATAGTAATAGAATAATAAATTAATGTTACGTTAAGTACGATATATTCTAATATACACGGCAGACGGTGGGGAATTGTAGTTAACGGGGGAGGGTCTTAAAAGTCTGAGCATTTTTGTGAATAATAATAATAGCATTTTTTGTAAAAAAATATTCTAATGAAGATTTCCACTGCAAAAATGTCATGTTTATCAATTTCGTTCCGCAGACTCATATTTTTCTACACGAAATCACAGCTAATGCAACAATCAACAAAATTTCAATTTTCCTATTGTTTTTTCTTTCTTTCCCCATCTCCATAACCTTATCAAAAAATCCTACAAAAAAGCGTCCAGACTTCATTTCACCACTAAAGTGCCCAAGTTCCAAATCCTAAACCAGCTCAATACCTTCCGCCGTGGCTTCAGTCTCAGCACTCGCATAGCCACAGGCGCAACCAGCTTCTTCTGTTTGTCGTAGGGCGGTGGCATGCCCTCGTAGGTTTTCAGTTTGCGCATTGCTTCTTCACCACGAGCTGTCTTGTGCGGCACCATACCTGAAAAAAATTACCAAAAATTAAAAAAAACTATAATAAAATAACAATAAAAAGCAAATACAGTGTTTGCAGAATTGCAGTATATATTTTAAGGAGAGTTAGACCCAGTATTAGGCATACATGTATGAGGAGAGGGGGTATGGGGGACCCCCCTCAAAATCGAGGGGCCGGGGGAGGGCGGGGGTAGCGATTGACCGGAGGCTCCGGCTCCGGCTCCGGCAAAAAAAGTGCCGGAGCCGGAGAATTTTTATTGTTCAAACTTTGGCACAAATTTCAAATTTTGAGACAAAATCACAAGGTAAACGAAGTGGCTAGTCGGTTACAGTAAATATATTACTGCCACTTGCAATGGAGGTGACTACCCTTATGTAGCATTATGTATTTTTACGTATCCAATTCACTACACTCGGCTTAAAATCAAAATTTCTCACACTTTTTTCCAGGGGCTGCCGGCCCCAGACCCCTATAGGCTTGTAACTACGTGACTTAGTGATTTGAACTTGACTTTTGACTTTTGGCTCTGATGTTTTCGGCCAGTCAAATTTAGTACAATGTTTGCATGTGCTGTTATTTCGCAAATTTTTGTGTTAAAATAGCAAAATCGAAAAGTCATTCCTCCCCAATGTTTTTTTCCTGGCTACGCGACTTATATACACCTAAATTACAGGGGTCGGGGGGGGGCAGTAATCCCCGGAAGCTAGAGACATTGACGGCATTGTATCTTCTACAAAGTGCAATCTTTTCCAAATTTGTCTATTTTTTGGGGGTATATACGCTTCTTGACAGTTTTGCAAGGTATGACTAAAAGAAGGAGGTTCAAACGGACAAACCTGAACAACCCCCCTCCCTCTGACTCCTGACTACGCCCTTGGCACCGCAGTCAAAATGCCATACTGGTCAATTTGACCTAATTTTTGTCAATGTTGATGAAAATTTTTTGTGAGATCACCAAAAACCGGGACCAGTCACTAGTCAGTAGCCAACTACTGATCGTGTGAGTGCGTAAAGACATATGTATAGAAATGGGGCGTGACTGTTGAAAAATGAAAGAATGCTGTTTCGAAAAAATTGCTGTTTTTCACAATTGTCAACATTTTTTATTTAATTTAAATTTTTTTGTAAACACTGCCTCCGGCTCCGGCTCCGGCATTTTATATCCGGCTCCGGCTCCGGCAAAATTTTACCGTCGGTCGTTCGCTAGGAGGGTCCCGAAACTTTGAGCAAAATTTAGCAAAACTGACAGTTTCTGGGAAACATTTTACAATAAACTTTGCAAAATTTAAGTTATTTTTGGTCGACTAGGGGAGGAGGGTCCGCAAAATGTGGCCGGAAGGGCACCCCCAAAATTTTGACCCCAACACAGGCATGCCCTTAAACTTTCCCCTCCCCACTATAGTTTCCAGAGGCATTATGAAAACTTGTCTGAACCGGATATTGTTACAAAAAATGGGGATCGTCCATTTTAAAAAATGAAAAGTTTAAAAGGCCGGAAAAATGGCTGATTCACAAAATCAGCCTGCTCTGAAGAAGCTTGCCCTCTAAATGCAAAAACTATGATTCTTTCTTAAAACAAAAACGTTCTTCGCTGGGAACAGTCGTTTGTATGCATATATTATTTAAATCAGTTTATAATTTTCAAAATACAACTACATTGACTTCAAACGATAACTATATACACAGACAAAATAAGTAAATTCACATAACATCTATATATATACACCCTAAAGCAGTTCACTAAGGGCTAATTCCTTTACCGGATTAAACGGACTGGACTTAGGTTAGTCCTAGGTTTTGGAATGGCAAATCGGCTTAAACGGACTAGAATTAAAATAAGTCAGTGGCTTAATTTTAGTCTGACGCCATTCCAAAACTACCACTAGACTAAACGGATTTAACATGCACGCTTAACCTTAGCGTGCACAGTTAAGTCCGTTTAGTCCGATTAAAAAGCAGCGGGCTAATAGTAAAGTCCGTTTAATCCGGAGGTTTTGGAATGGCATTTTTGAGCATAATTTTCAAACCGTTTAGTCCGATGATAATAATTAACCCTTTAATCCGGTAAAGGAATAGGCCCTAAGACTTTTACTGCGTGCCAAAAACAAGTACATTGTCACCTCTATAAACTTAAAAAATCAGCAACAAAACTACAAACCTCGGACAGTGCGATAGAAAATTTTCCCCGGAGCCCGGTGATGAAAGGGACCGTGAGCTGGGTTGGTGTTGCATCGCTTGCGCAGAAAGTCCAGATATTTCACTGAAGACAATAGCACAACTATATAATTCCTACAACAAATTGAGCCTTGAGCTCAAATAGCTAAACAAATAAGAGTATTCTGCTAAGAGATATTGGCAAATTAATGATAAAAACCTGAACAGGAAAAAAGTAAAATCACTACAAACAAATCATGTATAACAAAAAGTTATTTCAAAAGAATAATAAACTCACGTTTATTTCGATAAAAACTTCCAGAAATGTTGATATCCTCACAACGAACAACCACTATCTTTTGTCCTGAAATGGTTAAAATATTATATATATAGTCAGAAGGGATAAAAAATACTAAATATGGAGTCATGCTTGCTTTGTATATACTTGCGTTTGCGTCCAAAACAAAGTGTCAAAAATCTGAGTCTTAAAAGTCTTAGTCTTGAAATGAGTCTTAAATTGAACGACATCCGACAAACTAACCCATGAGTATACTCTTGGCCACAACCGAGGCAAGACGGCCCAGCAAATGACCCTTAGCGTCGATCACGATCGGCTGAAAAAGTCAATTTTTAAAATCAAATAAAAACTAACGATTATAACAAGCGCCGATCCAAGGAAGGGGGCGCGGGGGGCTTGTTTTTCACGACAAGTGTTGCTTGAAACTTATTTTTCAATGCGAATTTTATTTAAAAATTCTGAAAAAGCTCCAGCTTCAGGGGGCTGTCGCCCCAAAATTCCCGTAATCAGTCAGCTTTCTCAACTATATAAGTGTGGCTTAAAATCGAGTTTTCTATGCGAATTTTATTTCAAAGTTCTATAAAAACTCTGGCTTCTGGAAGCTGCGCCCCCATACCACCACTGCCACCTCCGCAACACTGAATTTGTATTGTGTTCAGTAGCGTAGCCAGGATAAAGTTGAGGGAGGGGCCAACGTGCCTTTTTGCCCGAAAATTTTTCGAAGTTTGTCTACCGGGGGGGAGGGGGGGGGGCTACGCGACCTAAATTTTTTATCCGAGGGGGAAGCCCAAAATCGCTGAGGGGGCCATAACCGCTGAGAAAGGGGGCTCTGGCCGCTGATGTCCGCAATTATACAGAAACATCGAAAAGCTTACTACTCGACAAAAATAACCACTGTTGTTTACCCACAGCAGTGTTTTTCTAAACAAATGTGGTGAAAAATCTCTGTCGTAATTTGTTTTCGCTCGTTCTGTCATGTGGGTTTTATATACTGCACCAATCTGTAGATACATACTGTCGCAAATGCTGATTGCTGTCATGTGTCATATATTAATGTTTACCATTGACTGATCAAAAAAATCTGATTTCAGTTTCATATGCGTGTATTCCCTATATACCCCCTCCTCACTACATATATATATATATATATATATATATATATATATGATTGTGGTTATTAATTATGTTATTGTGTTATTAATCAAATTATTTTCAAACCAACCACAGACAATAATAATGTTAAAATAATAACACAGCGGCACGAATGTTGTTGAAAAAGTTTTTTCTAAAAAAATTCAAACCTTATCGTGGAATCCCATGGTGAAGGTTTTCGGCTAAATTTCTCACCTAAAACAGACAAAAACACACTCCAAACCATACATGAATGAAGGGGAGATGACAAGGGACCCCGCCCCAAAATCGAGGGGCCGGGGGGTGGGTCCCCAAAATTCGGGTAAAATTTAGTAAAAAATGGCACTTTTTTGGAAAATTTGACAAAAATTCGCAAAATTTAGGGTACTTTTGTTGGATCAGGGGAAGGGGAGAGTCCCCTAAATTTTAACCCCGCTACATGTATAGTGGTGAGGGAAAAAATACCCTATTTTCAATTTTTCGGGTCGTCCTGTGCTCCACATAAATCGGATCCATTAATGCTCGCGGCTGTTATAACGGCCATCTTTCGCGTAATTGTTGCACTAATAAAATGGAATCTAACTACTCACGTTTCTGAGTAATAAGTCTCGAAACCTCCGGGGAAAAAACCCTATGCGGGGAAAAAACCCTAATGCGGGGAAAAAACCCTATCACTTTTTTTGGTTGTTCTATTAGCAGTGAGTATAAATACAATTTCATCGTGTTCTACAACTCTTAGGCTGCAGTATGCAGTGGCGTATTTTGGGGGGGGGCTGGGTGTGCTGCAGCCCCCCCTTTGCGGTTTGAGCACCCCCCTTAGAGGGTCGCAGCCCCCCCTTGAGCGGCGGTGGCTCACTGCTCAATGTGGTGGCTCACGTAGCTCCGCACCCCCCCCCCCCCCCGGTCGCAGCCCCCCCCCCCCCCCCCCTTTGCGAAATCCTGGATACGCCACTGGCAGTATGGATTAAAAAACCTTTTCTCCGACACCGATGTGACTCACAATGACTCATCAAAAATTGACCTTTCTTTGCAGAAATGACTTCTGCCCAAATATGCATTTTTTTCCTTATTTAAAAGCATTAAAAACAGATTTTTGCGCTTATAACCTTCGAAACGGTGGGGAAACACCGCCCGCGTCTGCCATACTTGGATTTAAGTGGTACGCAGCAGCTAAAGCCTAAATATTCCAAAAAATGCCAAATTTTGGTGAAACATCACCAAAACAGGTTTCGTAACTCGTAAGGCGTGTCGGGGTATGGTTCAAAACGACAAAAAACGACGTTTTTCGGCTACGCATGTTTTTAGCCCAGGGCCGGTATTCATAAAAGTCGAGATAAAAAGCTCGGCTTTTTATCCGTAAGTCTGGCTTGAAAAAGCCGGGATAAAAAGCTAGGCTTATGCGCAATCTTGGATTTTTATTCGAACTTTTCGTTTAATACAGGCTTGTTCAAGCCTGGCTTTTTATCCGAGCTTTTTATTCATAATGAAAAAATCAATAAAATATATGTGTAAGCCGGGTTTATAATCCGAGCTTGATTTTTATGAATACCATAAGCTCGGCTTTTTATCCCAGCTTTTATGAATACCAAAAAGCATGGATAAAAAGCTGAGCTTGGTTTTATGAATACGAAAAGCCGGGATTTTAAGCTGGGCTAGCTCAAAGCTCGGATAAAAAGCCGAGCTTGCACTTTTATAAATACGGGTGCAGATGAATCAACTTTTGGGTTAAATGCAGTTGGGGGGGGGGGGGAAATAGTGGACATGTTTTTTTGAGTAGAGCACCTTGGAAGAAGCATTTTTGCTTCAAGAACCCCTATTTCATTTTTTGTATTTTCTGAGATACGACCCCCCGAAATTTTAACCCTCAGTGAGGGACGTTTTCGCAATTTTTTCCCAAAGCTCTTGTTTTTTCGGTTCTAATCGTGTCAAAATGGTGTCAGATTATTGGTTACAATTTTTTAGAATCAAAACAAAGGCTCTTTGACCCGGTTTCTACCGAAAAATTGGCTAAATTCGCCAGAACCGTCCAATTTTTGACCAAATCCAAATTGGCCTTAATTTAGGCTTGGGCTTAGGCTTAGGGCTTAGGCTTAGTATGGGGCTTAGGCTTAGGCTTAGTATCAGGCTTAGGCTTAGGCTTAGGTTCAGGCTTAGGCTTAGGCTCAGGCTTAGGCACTAAAAAATCGAAATTTTCAGAAAAAATCATGCCAGCTTAGCCTAGAGAATCCTGCCAACTAAGCCTAGACAATGCTTTAAAACATCATAACGCTCTCAAAACTATCCAAAAACAAAGATTATAGCCATTTTTGGCTTCGAACTTTGGCCTACGTTCACTTCCAAAAACACTGAAAATGACATTTTCAAGGGGTCATAGCTCAGAAAATCCAAATTTGTGGACAGGGGTTCTATTACAAAAATTGCTTCCCTCAAGGTGCTCTACTCCAAAAAATAGGTCCACTATTCCCCCCCCCCAACTGCACTTGATCCCAACTTTTGTAGCAACAATGGGGTTAAATGCAGTTGGGGGGGAAAAATAGTGGACCTATTTTTTTGAGTAGAGCACCTTGGGGGAAGCATTTTTGCTTCAAGAACCCCTATTTCATTTTTTGGATTTTTTGAGATACGACCCCCCGCAATCTGAACCCTCAGTGAGGGACATTTTTGCAATTTTTTTCCGAAGCCCTTGTTTTTTCCGTTCTAATCGTGTCTAAATGGTGTCAGATTATTGTTTACAATTTTTTAGAATCAAAACAAAGGCTCTTTGACCGGGTTCCTGCCAAAAAATTGGCCAAATTCGCCAGAAACGTCCAATTTTTGACCAAATTCCACAGGGAAACCATGAGTCGGAATCCAGTGTGAATCTAGTGTGAAATTTTAAAATTTCACACTGTTTTCCGATGTCGAAATCGGGTGTGAAATGAGTCGAAAAAATTTCACACTTGTTTTCGACTCGTTTTCGACTGGTCCAATTTGTCCAACAATTTTCACACTCATTTCAGACGTCGGAAAATAGTGTGAAATGTTTCACACTAATTTCGCACTGAATTCACACTCTTTTTCGACGTTGGAATCCAGTGTGAAAAACGTCGAAAACATTTTCGATGAAATTCACAGTAAATTCAGACTGTCGGAATCCAGTGTGAAAATGTTCAACAATGGTTTTCTACTGGTTTCACACTGGTTTTAGACTCTTTTCACACTAGTTTCACACTGGTTTTCGACTGTTTTCCGACTATTTCACACTAGTTTACGACTAATTTCACACTAGTTTTACACTTGTTTTCGACTAATTTCCGACTATTTCACACTATTTTTCGACTATTTTCACAATATTTCAATCATTTCACACTCGTTTTGGACATCATTCAAACTGGTTTACGACCATTTTATTGTTGTATTCAAGGTTTTTATGCTGTTTCAGTAGTTTTTTTGCCATTTGTTTAGGTGTTGCTACGAATTGTGAACGATTGTTTGCTTTGATTCACTCGTTGAGTGGTACAGTTGAGTATATGTAAGGCATGTTTGGAACTTAATTTTTTGACGTGTTTTGACTATTCTAACGCTTTTTTATTTATATTCCAAGAAGCAGAAAGCTATTACGTACCATTTGCTCATTGCGGTAAACTGAATCATTAGACGTAAATACTGTATCGTGGTAGGCTGAGATTCGGAACGGCGCCCTGCCCGATTGTTTTTGTATATACAGGACTAAAAACTTGTCAGCGTATAGTACAGTCCGGAGGAAAACGTATATAAGCGGTATCCAAAAGGGGTTTTGCTGGTATTTTTGGAGAGAGAGATGCTAGCTTAAATGTTAAAACACTTCTGCAGAGGACTACCCATCCTCTATTTATGACCGCAGTGGCAGGTTCCTACTTCTTTCGTACGAGGGGGGGCATGATCGAAATAAGACGGGGTAAAAAAACCAATGTGGGGGAAAACCCACTTTTTGAAAATAGTCTGGTGAATGGTGATGTCGAAAAACCTATATAGTTTGTGCAGCCCGTGCACTCCCCTTAGAGGGTCGCAGCCCCCCTTTGAGTTGGTGGCTCAGGTTGCTCCGCACACCCAGTCCCCCACGGTGATCGGTGGCTCGCATTGCTCCGCTCCCCCCCCCCCCCCGCACGCCCTCCTTTGCGAAATCCTGGATACGCCATTGTAAGCTTCACTTGCAGTTGCAGCATGAAGAGTATATATTTATAAAATTTATTACTAAATCTCTAAAAGCAAGACGACGTACATATACATAATCCAGCCAAAGGGAATCATAACATTTAAGTTGAATATATAGTGGGGAATTTGGGCTGTATGCTGTGGTGTGAAACAAGTCTGAAAACTGTGTGATACTAGTGTGAAATAAGTGTGAAACGAGTGTGAAACGAGTGGAAATTACGTACGCTGAAGTAGAGAGTCTGAATATAGTGTGAAACGAGTGTGAATGTAGTGTGAAACGAGTGTGAATTTAGTGTGAAACTAGTGTGAATTTAGTGTGAAACTAGTGTGAAATTACGTACGCCGCACAAGAGAGTCTGAATATAGTGTGAAACTAGTGTGAATGTAGTGTGAAAGGAGTGTGAAAATAGTGTGGAAATAATGTGAAACGAGTGTGAATTGAGTGTGAAACTAGTGTGAATTTAGTGTGAAACTAGTGTGAAATTACGAACGCTGCACAAGAGAGTCTGAATATAGTGTGAAACTAGTGTGAAACGAGTGTGAAAATAGTGTGAATGCAGTGTGAAATAGTTTTAACTGTGCTGCGCAAAATTTCACACTGGATTCCGATGAGTCGTAATCCAGTGTGAAATAGTCGAAAACGAGTGTGAAATTATCGGAAAGGAGTCGAAAAAGAGTCGAAAACTAGTGTGAGCTTGCTCTCGGAATCCAGTGTGAAAAATTTCACACTCTTTTTCGACTCGTTTCGCACTCGTTTTCGACGACATTTTTCTCCCTGTGTTCAAACTTGGCCTTAATTTAGGCTTGGGCTTAGGATTAGGTTCAGGGCTTAGGCTTAGTATGGGGCTTAGGCTTAGGCTTAGTATCAGGCTTAGGCTTAGGCTTAGGTTCAGGCTTAGGCTTAGGCTCAGGCTTAGGCAATAAAAAATCGAAATTTTAAGAAAAAATCCTGCCAGCTAAGCCTAGAGAATCCTGCCAACTAAGCCGAGACGATGCCTTAAAACATCATAACGCACTCAAAACTATCCAAAAACAAAGATTATAGCCATTTGTGGCTTCGAACTTTGGCCTACGTTCACTTCCGAAAACACTGAAAATGCAATTTTCAAGGGGTCGTAGCTCAGAAAATCCAAATTTGTGGATAGGGGTTCTATTACAAAAAATGCTTCCCTCAAGGTGCTCTACACCAAAAAATAGGTCCACTATTCCCCCCCCCCCCCCAACTGCACCTGATCCCAACAATGGGCGAGTTTAGCAAAAATCCTGCACAAACTTTGAGCAGTCACAAGTCAATCACAACATTTTTCACTGTTTTTGAGCTTCAGAAGTATAGAGGAAAGGTAACTGTCTTGAAAAATGCAAATGCAGTTGCCCAAAAGTGTTTTTGTGAAAAATTTGTCAAACACGTCAAAAAATCTTGGAAAAGTCAAAAAGTCAAAAATTTGGAAAATTTTGTCACTTTGGAATTTTTCAACATGCAACATATTGAAATTTTATAAAAAATGGTACAGGCCTCAAAACTGCATAGAAAGTGGTGTGATAAGTCAGTTTGGGATGCGCTTTACTTGCCGCTTTCCGTTTCCACCTGCATACTCAAAAAGGTCCTACAATGTCGTAAGGTTCGGCCAGGAAGCACTAGGGTTTTTTTTCCCCGCAAAACGCGTAGGGTATTTTTCCCCGCACCACTATATGCTTCAAGCTGTTGTGTGAAAATTATTTTTTTGAAAATTTTCAGCTTTTTTTAGCAAGAAAAATAAAAATGAAATTTCACGGATGTTGGCTTCACAAGCCAGTGCATTTACACGTATGTAATGATTTTGGACGACTAAAGAACACAATCAGCTGTGTTTTACTTGAACCTACTTTAAAATTTTCGGCGTCATATTGAGTATGGTGTAATTTTTTTGCAAAATAAAGCAGTATTTTCTGCATGATGCTGAAAAGTGCGAGTGAACACAAACGCAAATTTTCGGCTTGCGATTTTAAAAAAATGGCTCAACGAAAAAAGTTAAAATTTATGCACCTCGTTGTCTTCGAGCGGTCGCAAAATTTGATTTTGAGCAAATCGATGGTATATGAGAAATTTAGGCTGGAATTCACAACCTAACACTAACACTAACTTTTTCCTTAAGGTAGCGCTTAGCAACAAAACTCATGTTTGGCGCTCAGCTCATGCAATAAATAGCAACACCACTTTAATTGTATATCAAAGAGACATAAAAAAACCTATTTACAATACAGTTCAGCACTTTAATGTGAATGTGTCAAATTTTATGACCATGTCGAATTTCCTATTCACACTAATTTTGTTTTTGACCTAGCTCAGCGAAACTTCAACCGATTTTGATGATTTTGGTATCAATAGAAAGATCTCTTAAAAATCTAGACGTGATTGATCTTCGATTCTTCATTTTTGTTTTTGATTTTGTAAAAAATCGATTTTTCAAAAATCAGTCGTGTTTGAGCGACTGCAAAAAGTGCTGCGGGCCAAAATTTGAAAATCGAAAAACTTTCACGTCTGCATTTATATTCTTTCTTTCATTGTGCAAATTTTCAACTCCATCGCAAACGGCAGCTGGGACGCAGGTCCAAAAAAAGTAGTCGATTTCGCTACGCAAAAATGTAAGGTTTGCCCACACGTTTCACTTTTTCAAAAATTAGACCTTTCCTAGGACTGTATATTTCCGTTGAAAAAGTTACAAAAAGCCATACTCAATTTTTGTAATCACACAATAGAGACATAAAAGTTCAAAAAATCAAGCCAGATATTAGATTGGCCAGCTTGTGAAGTACATGTAATGTTTTGACGCACAATTTTTTGCCACAAATAAGAAAAATGAAAAATGAAGGTTCGTTTTTCTTTTGATTTCAAAATAAGTGTCAAAATTTTTTATAATTTATCAATATGGCAGTGAGTACTTTACAGGTTACGCACAGTTTCACAGTTCAAACAGGCATTACTCCACAACCACTTAGGCAATTTGCACTAAATTTTGTGTGCATAAACTACAGTTTATGTGCTTTTACTTTTTGTAAAAAATTTAAACAAAAACTTTTGTAATTGTGACGAAATTAGCGAATGTGAATAGTATTTCAAAACGCCATTTTTCCGAATTTGCGACCTCACTGCTAACTGTATGCTTCATCAATTTTTCTGAAACTTGGCAAAAATATTTGCATTGAAAAATATTTTTATAATATATAAAGAACAATGACCTATCTTTCACTGAAAAAGTTTTATAGTCGCGCAAAATCGACTGCTTTCGCGACACTACCCCCTTAAAATGTTAGTGTTTCAAGCCCAAATTTAAGTGTTTTACTAACTTTTCAGGGAAAAGTTAATGTTAGTGTTAGGTTGTGAATTCCAGCCATAATAGTTAAATTTATGTTTTTCGAAAATCGTGATTTTAGTGTTTTTCGATATATCAATAATATGTATTCATCAAAAATGACTGTTGATGTTGTTGATTGTGCATCAACTACTTACTTGCGAAGAGAAATCGCAAGCCGAAATTCCACTCACGTTAGGTCTACAGTGAATGTTAATTTGTATCAATCAACTTCATTTTTTGTATTTAGGCATACTTTTACACCAGCTTGCCATTGTGTATCTAAAATTTGGCCCCAAATTGCCGTTTTTTGAAAGCCACATTTCAGGAGCGCCACCTTAATGCACCACGTTGTCTTCGAGCGGTCGCAAAATTTGATTTTGAGCAAATCAAAAGAATTTAAGACTTTTAGCTAAATTTAAGTTTTTCGAAAATCGTGATTTCAGTGTTTTTCAGTATAACATATTCATCAAAAACGAAATTTTGAAATTTTACGAAACGAAACAACGAAAAGGGATTTCACTAAATTTAGTGCTACGAAGCACTTAAAGTTAGGGTTTACACTAACTTTAAGCGTTAGTGTTAGTATGTGAAAACGGGCCTTATATTCGCAGAATAATCACGCAAAAATCACTGATAAACCTGCAAAAATACGGTAGCTCCGCCGTAGAACTTTACATTTTCAAGTTTTCAACATAACGGTCTCAATGAAAAACGAAATGAAATTTGCCCCTAGAAGGACTACCATTTTTCAGATGGTTTTCAAAGGGTTTTCAAGCAAATAAACAACATCTGAAATTAGTGTTTGGCCGATACCAAAAAATATCGATAACCGATACCGATACCGATACCGATATTTTCTATGAAATGTGTATAACGTGCGTGAACCTGACAGCCCCACTTACGTCACAAACTCTGCCAGCAGCGTCACAAAACTGTCAATTGCTTGTGACGGTTTGTGACGAAAACCCCGCCAAATTTTCAGTTTTGTAACAGAATTTATGAGCAATCAAAAAGTGGTGATGTCAACTTCACGCTTTTACATACTAGCAGCCCCACGCTTCCTAAACAAAACCTGAATAAAACCATAGATCCTACAAATGTTTGTGACGTATTTGCTTTTATTTGTGACGACCTTAGCTTTTAGATTTAAGTTTAGATTTCAGTGTGAATACACTGTTCAAAGTTGGCTATGTCTTGGCTCAATAGTGGCAACATATTTTTGTCACATATTGTTAACTGTGAAAATATTGTTTTTGAAGCCCGAGAATAAACTCAAATTTAAATTTTGGGCTTAGTTTGGTTTTATAAGTTGTTGTAAACTTTCACCAACTGTTTTTTACACAACATAAAAATAGTTTGGACTGCGCTAGCCACAGAAAAAAATGCATGCATTAAATTAGTCGAACGCAGATCCAGTATCCACATGGACATGAGGATGTCAGAAACTGCGGGTGCACAGACGATTTCTTGTAGACGTAGGCAGGGGATGCACAAGATATGGTTAAGCTTTTCTTCACGTGCCACGCTATTCGTCGTTCTGTCCGTGTTGTGTGGCTACGTACGTTGTCTCAGATTCATACGAAATTTAAACGTAAATATTCTGTTTTTTCTACCTACAAACTTCTCTATTTGTCCGCGTTCTGTCTTTCTGTGGCTGCGTTATTTTTTTTGTCTCAGATGCATACAAAATTTAAACGTAAATATTCTGTTTTTTCTACCTACAAACTTCTCTATTTGTCCGCGTTCTGTCTTTCTGTGGCTGCGTTATTTTTTTTGTCTCAGATGCATACAAAATTTAAACGTAAATATTCTGCTCTTTTTGACTCACTGACTCCTCGTTCAGTCCGCAGATTACTTTAGCTATATTTAATTAATTAAATTAAAATTAATTAATGCTATATAAAAATTATTTTTTGTTTCCTAACCTGTATAACTTTAATGCTGACATGTCTTTTCGACAAACCTATTCCCACACCTGTTCCAAACCTTCCACACATTTTATCTTTTTCATCACATACGATTATCATGTCGCGGATGTTTTTTTCAGTTTTTGCCAACCTGTCAGTTACCTGTTATCAAGAGTACATAATGGGAAGAGTTATGACACTCTTCCCATCGGCCAGCTTGGCAGCGCGGTAGATGCGTTGCACAATAACGGCCATAAAGGGTCCCAAACGGGACCCGGTCCCAAATGAGTACCTGGTACCCAAACGGGCCCTGCAGGTACCCAAACGGGCCCTCCAGGTACCCAAACGGGACCCAGGTACCCAAACTGGACCCAGGTACCCAAATGGGCCCTCCAAGTACCCAAATGGGACCCCAACGAATCTGATTGGCTGTTGGGAGTGCCCAAACGGGACCCAGATACCCAAACGGGACCCAGGTACCCGAACGGGACCCAGGTACCCAAATGGGACCTCTTTTCAAAGCCAACAGCCAATCAGATTGCAGCAGCTTTTAGCTCCGCCTGCAATCAAGCTACCGTAATCCCGCGTGCAGCAGCATACGTAACGATGCCAATAATGCTGTTTTTTCTTGTTTTTTAACATTTTGCTGCCCTAAAGACTTATTATAGGACCTGAACAAAGTATTGGTAAACTGATGAAGCTTATTTTTTAAAACAGACGCTGTTCAAAATGCTAACTTTTTGCCATTTTATGCCGTTTTTCATGAATATATACCTAATTTCAGCTGCATCTATGTTTGTGAGTAGGGAAATAATCATGGTCGGATTGTTCCTATTTAGTGATGGTTAAAGACAGCAATATATTGAACGTGAGCCCTGCTGTTGTGGCCTGTTTTTAGCCCGATTTTGGTAGAATAAATTTCCCAGAATTTGACACATTTTTTTGAATTGTCGTAGATTTGAAAGATTTAGTTTTTAGTTTGCAATTTGGTCGAACTTACCCCCTTATCCAAAATAGATTTACCGGATTTGATTCAGCGGATTTAGCGCTGCTAAATCTTTTTCTAAAATTCCAGTTTTTAGTCGATGTAGCGGATTTAGCGCGCGCCTAAATCCGATAATTCTAATACATCCAAACAATTTGGATAAGCGTTTTAACTAAATCTGCTAAATCTCACATCTGCTAAATCCGCTAAATCCGTTAATTTTGAATGAAAATTTCAGACTGTTGTACTGCACAACTTGGCTGTGTGGATTCGGGTCACTAATCATTTCCGCTTGTAACTTTGGTTATGGTTATGCCATGCGTAACTGTTTTGAACGTTCAACACAGAAATCAAAAGCTCAGAAATTGCACTTTTTGGTAATGTAATTTTAATGACAGTCAGTGTGACTTATGGTAACTCGAAAACTGACTGTGAGCAACTTTATTTTTTGTCCGCTCACCTAAAATGATTCGAGTGAGCGACATGAGCGAGCACTGCAGCTAGCCGATTCTGAGAGGGGGGGGTGGCCGCGAAGCAACTTTTCCGCCCATTTTTTCTTCGTGAGCCACCATTTTAGCTTTGGGAGCCACCGATTTTGCCGTCGTTACCTTGAGCTACCTTCAAACATTCTGGGGGTGAAGCACCCTGTTGGGGGAGGTGAGGTTGCCATCTGGGGGGGGGGGCTGAAAACCCCCCCGCCCATTATGGTGAACGAGTAGGGTCGTTTCCGTTATTCCCCCGCCAGCCGTAATTTCTGTTATATTTGACCAAATTTCATAATGTTGGTACCAATCGACTCCCCATGACCTCAGGACTTCGAAAATACACTTTTTTAAAAAAATTTTAAAACTTTGAAAAAAATTTTCACTTTTTTCAAATTCTATTCCTGGAACGCTAATATTTGGTTTCCGGAATGCCAAAACAAAATCATAAAACATCATAATAGCAACTTAAAAGCGCAAAAATTTTTTGATGATTTTGTCATGACTCATGACAACGCCCCAACAAGCGCAACGAATTAAGTTGAGGAATCGCCATTAGGAGATTAAAACTTTAAACTAATCCCGGGATTCTGTTTTAGTCATTATCCGGGATTTTGTTAGCGTTGGAACATTTTAGATTTTCGTACATACGTACATATGCATATTCTTTCTGCCTTATACTACATACGTATACATATACCTGCCTACACTGTAAGTAAACATACGCCTATTTTTATGTTTTATGATTATTTCGGCATTTCGGAAACCATATTTGCGTTCCAGGAATAGAATTTGAAAAATAGTGAACATTTTTAAAATTTTACAATTTTTTTAAAATTTTGAAATTTTTAAAAAAATGTATTTTCGAAGTCTGAGGTCAAGGAGAGTCGCTTGGTACCAACATTATGAAATTTACGGCTGGCGGGCGAATAACGGAAAAGACCCAGCGAGTATTCATTTCAGCTGTAGGGTAGGAAAAACTGGAAAGCTTTAAAAACAACTGTTTTTACTAATTCTGCAACTTATTAATCTGCAAGTGATTCACTATATTCGTAACATTTAGTCAATGTACAAAAAAATTAACTAAAAGAAAAACTTAATTTGCGCAAACAGCCGTTTCTAGTCTCTAAATCAGGTTACTGACTTGTGCCGAGGCGACACATTTTCGGTGAGCGGACGCGAAAAAGTTTAACCGTTAGACTACCACAATTGTGCTGGTTGGCTGCTTTATAGGGATTTATAAACTCTGAGGGTGCTACAACTTTAGTGGGATTTAAAAATACAGATTTTTAACGCAAAGAATGTGTAAAACATTAGAAATTACGATAGTAATAACAACATAATAAAAACTATCGCACTTTTGTCACTAGTAAGCTTGTCTTGTCATTTCGGTAATGGCTGTTCTTGGATCGCGTGCAATGTCCACCCCATTTTGATTGGCGGAATTGCCTACTGAGCAAGCTATCATACTTTTCACATAATATTCTCTATATATAATGAACATATATGAGGTGACATTACAGTCATTTTGTTTCAAAAAAGTTGAAGAATACTTAGATGATAGCATTATGACATAGCTTAGGCCGTATATTTAAACGGCAATGAAGTGCAACATTTGTAAATTTACATAATTAAAAAGCCTAATTTCTGAGCTGTGGAATGGTGTATTACACATCCAAAACGGTAGAAGCAGTCTAAAGTTACAAACGTAAATACGAGGGCAACCCAGGTGCTAAATCTGGCAAATCCCCGTAAATTTAAGTGGATTTAACTCGGCTATAAAATGTGTGCAATTTTAAATCCGCGGATTTATCGGATTTAAAAATTAATACTAATTTAAATGATTTAAGGGGGTAATGTCGTTTTCGTGGTTTTTGACATTTCAGTGTAATTTTTGCGCCCACAGAACTCAAGCTAAAAACGGACTACGGCTTCGAAACTTTAACCACATTATCTTTAGGAAAATATCCCCACTCGTTTTTTTCCTTTTCTAAAAATAGTTTGTAGAGTCGGTGTTATGGGCTTTTGAAAATTTTAGAGAAAAGTCAAATTACGTGATTTTTGCACGAAAATGTCATTTTCTCAACGTAGAAACGACTTATCAACTATATCAAAAAAACGGGTGGGGATATTATGTCAGTGCATAACTGCAAAAAGTTTAGTAGTTGTTGGCTGATCTTGACTTTCATAACTGTGGCGCAAAAATTAGTCAAAAAAACCGCTGATGGGGTGTATTCAAATGATAGCAGCAGTAAAATTGCAAAAAATAATCTGCTTTTAAATATAGTTTTTTTAAAGCTAGAAAGTGTAAAAAAATGTAAAAAGGACCGCTCTAGTTTTTGTTGAGGTTAAGTGCGGTTATGGTAGTTTAAAAAAACCCCTAAAAACGCAATTACCCCCTTAAATGCTAAAAAACAAGAAAAAACAGCACTATTGGCATCGATACGTATGCTGCTGCACGCGGGATTACGGTAGCTTGATTGTAGGCGGAGCTAAAGGCTGCTGCAATCTGATTGGCTGTTGGCTTTGAAAAGAGGTCCCATTTGGGTACCTGGGTCCCGTTTGGGTACCTGGGTCCCGTTTGGGTACCCCCAACAGCCAATCAGATTCGTTGGGGTCCCATTTGGGTACTTGGAGGGCCCATTTGGGTACCTGGGTCCCGTTTGGGTACCTGGGTCCCGTTTGGGTACCTGCAGGGCCCGTTTGGGTACCAGGTACTCATTTGGGATCGGGTCCCGTTTGGGACCCTTTTTGGCCGTTATTGTGCAACGCATCTACCGCGCTGCCAAGCTGGCCGATGGGAAGAGTGTCATACTCTTCCCAATATGTACTCTTGCTGTTATATACCACGTTCATTGACTTGTTTGGCCTCTGATGTGCTAAAACTTCGTCCTCCATGCTGATCATACACCTGTAAAATAATTTTGAGTATGTTTTTTCTCATATTAATCTTTTTGTTTTTGTTGCAGATACTCAAGTGTACATAGTTTGCTCGTGCTCTGAACTATTTGTGGATGATGGCATTAAAGTTTGAGTTGCCACATCTATCCAAATAGTAATAGCACGTTCTGCTTTCACTGGGACATTGGTCCATTAACTCACTATGTTATTAAATTATTGAATTTTGAATTATTATTAATTTCTGTGGCTTAGTATTTGGATTTCAAATTATCACTCAATTTTGCTCTTTGCGGCAAGTCACTTGCGTGTTGCATGCATGTGTATTGTGCTTAATAGTAGGCAATATCATTTTAGTTTCTCTGTCCGATGCCTCGAAAACCTAAAATCGAGACGGATACCCTGCGCCATCTCATTCTTTCACAGCGTGCGCAGATATTAGATGAAGATGGCGGCGTTAAACCACCCAGCACTCCAGTTTGGCAGCAACTGTCGGAGACTTTACAGACAGCGCATGGTGTGACCTACTCCAACCGTGCCTTGCCTCTGTTTACCATTCGTAACATTTGTGACAGTTACCCAATAACTAAAAACGCTGAAATGTGTGACATCAGTGAGAACGTTGACGATTTCAGCATTGAAATACCAGCTAAAGATTGGGCTGAAATTAAACCGGTGGTTCGCCAATTTAAGCGATCAGAGACTCATCGACCTCACCTGAATACGCGGTCAGATCTGAAATTGTAACCTGGCTGGTTTGATGTCATGCGAGCACATACATATATGGCAATGTTCTCGCAGACCTTGTGCCTTGACGTTCCATAATCACAAGGTGTCACTGAATGGAAGTTGTTTTCGTGCGACAGCCACATGTCAAGAGTGCTGGTGCACCGTTAAATTGACAGTAGCATCTGAGCCTAACGAAGACAGTGATGTAATGATGAGCTGTCTATTTGAAGGCTACAACGACGGCTTACACACAGGAACTTCCAAGTCATTTTTAAAGGAGCCACGTCGAAGTGCACTGGTCGCAACACTCAACTCTCAGAATATGGCTCCTTCAACTTTCCGAAAAAAATTTGCAGCGTCACATATGACACTGGGTGAGCTTGAACCTAGCCATTTGCCAAGTATGTCGGTTTTGCGAAAAGCAAAAGCTGAGCTAAAGCGAGCGCAAAGATTCAGCGATGACCCTGTTGACTCCCTGATCAAAATGAAACACAGTCCGAATTTTACCGGATCGGTTCGGCAAATTGGCTGCGATAAATTTTTTGTTTTTTATTGGACGAACAGTCAGTTAATTGTTTACAAAGAACTGAATAAGCAGCGTGATGCTGTTTTATGCACAGATGCAACTGGGAATGTATGCCATAAATTGTCTCGACCCCACGCGAATGACTCAAGCGGACATATTTTTTTATACGAGGGAGTTTTACAAACACGTGAAGGCAATCGCTCGCTGCCAGTTGTTCAGATGCTGTCGGAAATACACAATACAAACTTCATCGCCTACTGGCTGAAGGAATGGTTGCAAAGTGGAGCACCCTTTCCTCAGACGGTTGTTTGTGATATGTCATATGCATTAGTTGGGGCCGCAGTGCAGTCGTTTACACTATGCACCAATTTGTTTGTTTACCTCCAAAACGCTTGGAATCTGTTACATGAATCGGGAGGTGAGCCACCATCGTGCTTTGTCAGGTTAGATAATGCTCACGTTACGAAAGCTGTGTCGCGGTGGCCATGCCTCAGGGATAAACCTCGCAAAGTAAAAGAGTTTTATATGCGAAGCATTGCTCAAGTGATTAAATGCGAGAATTTGGAACTTGGACGCTTGATTTTCAAAGATCTATTTGTAGTAGCTTTGAGCGAAAGTGAGGGCGTCGGCGAAAATAACAGCCCAACACAGTGTGAAGTATCTCTGAACTGGCTGAAAAAATTGCTGTCAACAACAAATGTTGATGTTGACGAATGGCTCGGTGGTACAGAAGCCGACACTGAAATGTTTGATGGCGAGAACGATGAAATTTTGAGCGCAAAGAACCCATTTAAAGCTTGGTTGGACCGCTTGCATGCTTCCGCAATTGAAGAATTGGAAGAAGCTGATGACGGGTGGCGCACAAATAGATTATTTTTGCCTGAGATAATTAAAGACATCAAACGTCTTGGAGGGTGGTTGCCATTATTGTCTGGCGTTTTGAGTAAATGGTTTGCGGTGCCTAATGCAATTCCATCTAGTGCGTCGGTAGAAAGTTACTTTAATACTGTCAAAAACAGAGTCTTTGGGACTAAACAATTGCTTCTAAGAGTGGACGATTTTTTAAAGCTGCACTACCAGTCTATTGACGGGCTTATTAAGCTTGCCTCTGGTACTACTAGTTCTGCAACAACTAATTGTTCAGGTCATGCAACGCTTTTAGACAAAGCTCCAGTAAGTCAGTCCACCGCCGCGGCAGCCAATTCTGAAACCATCGGGGACACAAGCACAGAGTGCTGCATTCCATGTGCTAACGGTCATTTTCCTACGGGTTCTCATGTATGCATTTCATGTAATGTAGCTGTTCACGTGTTCCCACCCTGTTCGATATCCGTTGGTGATGACGAAGGGCATGGCGAGAAAAGACTCTGTGCTGCCTGCGAAAAATCCACACCGGTTCAACGCGCAGCAATAGAAGAGGGCCAGCAATGTGAAAACTGGCGCGGTCAAGCCAATCCGCCGCCTAAAAAAATTAGACGTACATACTTTCAACCTTCCCCCAATATAGCAACTGCCAACTTCACGGACTGTCGAGGAAATTTGGCAGTAATAAATGTTTTGGAAAACGGATCACGGTTGGGCGCAGTTTCCGTTCGGAATAAAAATATGGCTGAATCAGAAGCCTACAAACTGAATAACACATGTGCTTTTCATACGGTATTGCAAAGCCTAGTATGCGCTACCTTGGACAGTGCTGTGTACCGTAAATTTGCCTCTGCGGCCGCTCAACGTAATGAACTATTGAAACTTGTTGCCTCGTATACGCAGAATACAGCTGCAGCTAACCGAAGGCTAAGGGCTGAAATCCTCAGCAACTATTTTCCGGTATCAACATTTGTATCTAAAGTGAAAGAGGTAGCATCTGATGCAACAGTGTCTGTGGTAGTTCGAAAATTACTAGAAATGGTCCCCAGTGCATTTGATATTGTCACCTGTACCAATGAAGGCTGCACATCAGGCCGTCGACGGCTATCGCCCCCGCTGTTGATGGCCCCGTTTAATCACGACGCAATAACGTTTGCAAATAGTGTCATGGAATTATCTGAAACAGAAATTACATACTGCACGCAAAATGAAGATGATCCAAACGCCTGCCCTGGCAAACTAGCGCGTAGCATAATAATTGGTAGTCATGTGTTTGTGGAACTGTACGCCTCTGATCGACCTATGGTGTCAAGTAATTTTGATGCGACATATGACTTGCCTGATCGTGTTATGCTTGACGAAATTCCAAAAGAAATTACCCTGTGGGAAAAGAATTTCCAGCTCCGGTCTGTTCTCAATTTTTATGCGCCACAGTCAGAAGGACTTGGGCACTATACTGCGTTCTGTCTGCGGTCAAATGGTATCTGGGAAGAGTGTGACGATTTACAAAAAAAACCACTGCAGCGGGCAGCCCGCACAATCGTCACACCCTGGCTACTGCTCTACACACAATAGAATATAACTGTACCCTCTGGTCTCTGGAAGGAATTTGATTTTATCAAGAGTACATAATAGGATGTAGTATGATCCTATTATGTACTCTTGATTTTATTAATGTGCAAATAATAGAACCTGGTCCTGAAGAGTCTGCTTTAATCACAGAGCTTTTTGGCTGTTTTTTTTCTGGTTTTAGTAAAAAATAAAAATGTTCTTACAGTATTATATAGCATGCAATTTCAATCGGTCCAATCCAATTGTGAATTTTAGGCGTGCTGAGTTCGTTTAACAGATACGACAGATTGAAAATTAACTGTCAACATCCGGAAAACAGTCAAAGCACGGCGACCGACACGGTTATTAATAAAACTGAAAGTCTGAAACAAAAAACATGTTGTGCTACGCAAGTGATGTAGAAGCAGAAGGGTAGGGAGGTGATACAGTGAGAGATAAATATCTGCCCACACCACAACAGGCAGCATTGGTTTGGTTCCAGTTTGTTACATCTGCGATGCGCCTTCCCCGGAGCTAACAATGTGTGCAAATTTGAAGCGAATCTGAGAACCTAAAGTTTTTACTTATACAGGTAGCCCCCCCTCAAGTTTAAATGGATATTTGCATAATTTTGTCATAACATAAGATTTTCACACAATAACAACGTTTTCAACATTTAAATTATTTTAGGAAAAATTTTTTTACTTTTACTTGAAAACTTTGCAGTATTTTTAAATTAAATATAGAACATAGTAATAGTAAATGTCAAAATAGTAACCAGTAGCGTAGCCAGAATCAAGTTGAGGGAGGGGCCAACGTGCCTTTTTGCCCGAAAATTTAACATAGTAAATGTCAAAATTCACTTCTGCACCAAAACATTATTTTTTTAAATTGATAGACTAAGCAGCACTTGAACTTTTCCTATATTATGCAAAAAACCTTGGCTGAAGAAAAAAAATAAGTTTTAAGGTGGCGCTCCTGAAATGTGACTTTTCAAAAAACGGCAGTTTGGGGCCAATTTTAAATACACAATGGCAAGCTGGTGTAAAAGTATGCCTAAATACAAAAAATGAAGTTGATTGATACAAATTAGCATTCACTGTAGACCAAACGTGAGTGGAATTTCGGCTTGCGATTTCTCTTCGCAAGTAAGTAGCTGTTGCACAATCAATAGCTCATTTTGCTCGCCTCAACGTGATCAAGCGGTCGCAAAAAGTCATTTTTGATGAATAAGATTGATATATCGGAAAACACTAAAATCGCGATTTTTGAAAAACATAAATTTGGCTAAATTTCTTAGATACTATCGATTTGCCAAAAATCAAATTTTGCGACCGCTCGGGTATGAGAAGGTGCATTTATGTGCCATATTTTAACTTTTTTCGTTGAGCCAATTTTTTAAAATCGCAAGCCGAAAATTTGCGTTTGTATTCACACGCACTATATTTCTGTCTCATGCAGAAAGTATTGCGTTAGTTCACAAAAAAATTATACCACACTCAATAAAACACCAAAAATTTTTAATTACGTTTCATTAAAACACAACTGCTAGTGTTTTTCACCCTTTCAAATTCATTACATACGTGTAAATGCACTGGCTTGCGAAGGCATTTCCGTGAAAATCTATTTTTCTTGACGAAATTTGCTCAAAAATGTTCAAAAATTTTTTTGTGTGATATGTACATCAAATTGAAGGAAATTCACTTCTGATCAACTTTTGTTCTTATGATGCATGTTTATTTTTGCGCGTTTTCAAAATAATGGCCAAAACCCACATTTCAGGAGTGCCACCTTAAACCCAAACTAAGCCCAAACTGCAAAATTGAGCCCGTTCTACAGTGTCGAATTCAATATTTTCACAGTCTAAAAATATGTGACAAAAATGTGTGGTCACCATTGAGCCAAGCCATAGCCAAATTTGAACTGTGTATTCACACTCAAATTTAAACTTCAATCTAAAAGCTAAGGTCGTCACAAACAAAAACAAATACGTCACAAACGCTTGTAGGATCTATGATTTTAATTGAGGCTATTTAGGTTTTGTTTAGAAAGCGTGGGGCTGCTACTATGTAAAAGCGTGAAGTTGGCATCGCCACTTTTTGATTGCTCATAAAGGCCGATTCACACGGTGCGTTTTTGCCGCTGCGATTCTGACGCAAAACGCAAGCCGCAGGGTGTCGCAAATGAAACCACAGGAAAACCAGGAATCTGAATTTTCTGTAAAATTTTTTCGGTTACGGATTTTTCAGATGTTTTTTACCCTTTCCATTCAGAGACATTTTACAGACTTTCAGAGGAATTTCAGATAAATTTCAGAGAAGTTCAGGGGAAATTCAGAGAATTTCACCCAGAATTCAGAGACTCTGAATTTTATCTGAAAAAAATGTTACTGGCTTTTCAGATAAATTTCAGATACATTTTACAAGAATTTCAGATAAAATTTACCTGATATTTACAGATGTGAAAGACATGTAAATTTTCTCTGAAACTCGTGTAAAAAGTATCTGAAATTTATCTGAAAACCCAGTAACATTTTTTTCAGATAAAATTCAGAGTCTCTGAATTCTGGGTGAAATTCTCTGAATTTCCCCTGAACTTCTCTGAAATTTATCTGAATTTCCTTTGAAAGTCTGTAAAATGTCTCTGAATGGAAAGGGTAAAAAACATCTGAAAAATCCGTAACCGAAAAAATTTTACAGAAAATTCAGATTTCCTGGTTTTCCTGTGAACGCACCGTCTGAACAAACCAGTAGCGTACCCAGGATTTCGCGAAGGGGGGGGCTGAACTGATGGTCGACGACCGGGGGGGGGGGGGGGGGGGGGGTGAAAACGCACACGCACTCCACGGCAGTCTGCAGAAAGTTCAGCTTTTTAAAATTTTTCTACTGATTTCATTGATATTGCAAAAGTTTTATATACGCAACATGTCGTGCAATCATAGTGGTTGCAGGGGTCTGGGGACGGCAGCCCCCAGAAGCTGGAGCTTTTTTAGAATTTTGAAATAAAATTTGCATTGAAAAAGCAATTCTAAGCATCACTTGTTGTGAAATCATAGTGGTTGCAGGGGTCTGGGGGCGGCAGCCCCCAGAACTAAAGCTTTTTTAGAATTTTGAAATAAAATTTGCATTGAAAAAGCAATTCTAAGCAACACTTGTTGTGAAATCATAGTGGTTGCAGGGGTCTGGGGGCGGCAGCCCCCAGAAACGAAAGCTTTTTTAGAATTTTGAAATAAAATTTGCATTGAAAAAGCAATTCTAAGCAACACTTGTTGTGAAATCATAGTGGTTGCAGGGGTCTGGGGGCGGCAACCCCCAGAAACGAAAGCTTTTTTAGAATTTTGAAATAAAATTTGCATTGAAAAAGCAATTCTAAGCAACACTTGTTGTGAAATCATAGTGGTTGCAGGGGTCTGGGGGCGGCAGCCCCCAGAAGCTAAAGCTTTTTTAGAATTTTGAAATAAAATTTGCATTGAAAAAGCAATTCTAAGCAACACTTGTTGTGAAATCATAGTGGTTGCAGGGGTCTGGGGGCGACAGCCCCCAGAAGCTAAAGCTTTTTTAGAATTTTGAAATAAAATTTGCATTGAAAAAGCAATTCTAAGCAACACTGGTCGTAAAAAAAGAGTGGTTGCAGGGGTCTGGGTTTGGCAGCGCCCCCCCAGAAGCTGGAGTATTTTTAGAATTTTGAAATAATAATTGCATAGAAAAACCAATTCTAAGCAACACTTGTCATTTAGATTAACAGTCACACATTTAGATAAAAAAAGCACGAAAAATCGGCCCATGGGGGGACTAACAAATCTGAAAAATACGTTGTATACAGGAAAAAATTGAAGAAAAACCATGGGTGACAAGGGCTGTCCTTAGACGTTCGTCCTCCACTCCACCCACCACACGGTTTTTAATTAAAAGGCACACAAAATATATAACTAAATACCAATAATAGTTGTCAGCATTACTCATTATTAATACACCATAGCAGATATAAGTCGTGTATATACATTAGCGCAGTAATGAATTAGGGGCGAGATCCATCCTCTCGAAAGAAAATTTTGGAAAATTTTTGAAATTACAGTGTAATTTTAGTCAATTGGGAACGTGCCGGAAAATTTTTTTCAGCGGTGTCATAAAACCAAAGAAGACCACAGGAAAAAAAAGTGAAAAAAAAGGGGGGGGCTGAAATCGCGAAGGGGGGGGCTAAAATCGCGAAGGGGGGGGCTGATGTCCCCCTAGCCCCCCCCCTGGGTACGCCACTGGAACAAACTTTGCGTCTCGCAAACTATTTTGCTGCGTCTTTACTGTTTTAAAAATATGAGAAACAGCTTTGCTGATATTGTTGAAATCAACACGTCCGCAGCATCAAAACGCACTGAAATCGCAGGCCGAATTGCAGTCTGGCGTTTAAAACGCTGCGGAAAAATCAAGACGCATTCATTCCGCATGGAAATCGCTGCGTCTGTTCAGACAGTGCAATTTGCCGCAGCGGCGAAAACGCAGCGGCAAAATCGCAGTAAAATCGCAGCGTGTGAATCGGCTTTAAAGGCCGATTCTCACGGTGCGTTTTTGCCGCTGCGATTTTGACGCAAAACGCAAGACGCAGGGTGTCGCAAGCGAAACGCACCGTCTGAACAAGCTTTGCGGCCTTAGTGCGTCTCGCAGGTAAGTTTGCTGTGTCTTTACTGTTTCAAAAAAATGACAAGCTGGACACTAAGCCTAAGCCTAAGCCCCATACTAAGCCTAAGCCCAAGCCTAAATTAAGGCCAAGTTTGAATTTGGTCAAAAATTGGACGTTTCTGGCGAATTTGGCCAATTTTTTGGCAGGAACCCGGTCAAAGAGCCTTTGTTTTGATTCTAAAAAATTGTAAACAATAATCTGACACCATTTAGACACGATTAGAACGGAAAAAACAAGGGTTTCGGAAAAAATTGCGAAAACGTCCCTCACTGAGGGTTCAGATTGCGGGGGATCATATCTCAAAAAATCCAAAAAATGAAATAGGGGTTCTTGAAGCAAAAATGCTTCCCCCAAGGTGCTCTACTCAAAAAAATAGGTCCGCTATTTTTCCCTCCCCAACTGCATTTAACCCTGGAGGGGTTTTCGTCACAAACCGTCACAATCGATTGAAAGTTTTGTGACGTTACTAGCAGAGTTTGTGACGTAAGTGGGGCTGTCAGGTTCACGCACGTATGTGTATATACGTATATATATACCATGGACTGTGTTATGTATAATCCAGACATTTCTGTCGTCTATACTTGAGTGTGTTATCGTATGGGGAACCAATAAGAGCGGAAATGTTTGCCATACTGAGCTTCTGGGGCCTGTTGAGGTCTTTGATTAAAAAAATTGTAGGTAAAAAACTAAAAAGTGAGGGAAGACAACGCTTAATTTTCAATACCGATACCGATACCGATATGCCTAATATCGGCCGATACCGATACCGATACCGATACCGCTAATCGGCCAAACACTATCTGAAATAAAAGTGAAACTTTTGAGGTGAATTTCATGAAAATTTACAGATATCTCAAATATCTGAGTTTTCTCTGAAAAGAAATCAGAGAAAATTAACATATCTGAAGAATATCTGAATTTTCTGTAAAACTGTTAGATGACTTTCAGATAAAACTTACAGATATGAATTTTCTGTGAAAATGAGTGCTGGAAGGCGGAGCTTGTGAAAAATCTGTAAATTTTATCTGAAACTTTTAACATAGTATTCATGTAATATTCAGATATATATCTGAATTTCATCTGAACAAAAATTTGGTTTACGGAAATTTCAGATACAATTCAGAGGGCTGGTTTTCCTGTGAAAGGGGGGGCTGCGACCCTCTAAGGGGGGCTCAAAACGCTAAGGGGGGGCTGCAGCCCCCCCCCAGCCCCCACCCCTTAAATACGCCACTGGATCAATCACGTCATGGCAAGCAAAATGAGCTATTGTTTGTGCAACAGCTAGAAATCGCAAGCCGAAATTCCACTTTGGTCTACAGTGAATGCTAATTTGTATCAATCTACTTCTCCAAAACCGGTCAGAATGAAGCGGGGGGGGAGAAATCATTTTCGATTCTAATTCGCTTCCCACCCCATCTTTTAATAAAAATATGAAACCCCCATCGTCAGCGATGCCCCCAATCTGATCTCTAGCCCCCAAAATAGCTGTCGCCCAAAGCCACCCCACCAGCCACCCCAAGTATATAATACAATAAAATAGACATTAAAATGTTCAATGTATATATATATATATATATATATTGGTGAATTCCAAAAAAACTATAATTATCTGATTCACCGAAAATTTTTAGAATAGAAAAAGTATATATAAATATCCGTGACATTAAAAAGTCACATCCGCGACATCCCTACTAAAAATATTATTTTTTCAGCCACAACCGTTTGAAAAATAGCAACAAAAAAGCAAGAAAAATATTTGAAAAAAAGATCAGAAGAAACCTAAGAAAACAGAAGTGGATTCTTCAAACCCTGTTTTGATTCATTTTTATTTCGCTGCAATATTTTTTCTCATAATAAATACATTTTTCGTCTTGATTTTCGATTGTTTTTGCTTTTGTCAACTTTTTTCACTCTGCTAATTTTCTACTACTGTATGTAATCTGCTTATTATGACTTTTCCTGTGATTTACCAATTGCACATTTTTATGTTTATTTTATTGATATGTTTGACGTGGCTGGGTTTTTGCCCAAGGGTGGCTGGCGCTGGGGCCGTGGCTTGGTTTTACCCACTCCCCAATTTTCGGATTGCGATTTTAAGGTGGTAGTTACGTTTTCGACAGTTTTTATAACGTGCTATAATTTGTGATTGACTCAATGAATTTAACAGCTGTCTTTTTCACGTTAAAGTACTTGACTGAAACTACACTTATGCACATTATCTAGCTTAAATCTGTAACAAGCTAGTCTGCAGACACTGTTAAAGTAGTCAAATTTCGTGAATTTTGGCATTTTTCTTGTTTTGCTTGTAAAATTGACAGTGTAATTACAAATAATTTCATTCTTTACACCAACATAGTCAATAACAGGGTGAATTTTAATGCTAAGTTTGGTGCATTTATATGATGTAGAAACGAAGTTACGTACCTTCAATTTTGAATTTTTGCGAATTTTGAAAAATATACAAATTTTTGAATCTAATTTTTTTACGAAATGGGCTAAATTAATACAAATACAAATGCATTAATACAAATGCACTTTAGTTCAAAAAGAAATGTTACATAAATGTGACGTAATCTCAAAAAGTGAAAAGCGGAAGGATAAGTTTTGGCATCTAAATTGAACGTTTTTGACATGCCCGTGTATCATTTTTTACTTTTTTCAAGAAACGGCTTTTTTGACTAGCTACTGCTTTGGCTTAGCTAAACAGAAAATTTAAGAAAAATTGTCGTAACTGGCTGAAAAATATTTTCTGTGAAAATTAAAAATGGTTGTTTCAAGCTATTTTAGCAAGCATTTATCTCATAATAATTTATAGTTTCCTAAATTAATATGCGTACTATAAATTATTGATTGAAAATTAATCGTAAGTTGTCAAATGTTACTCCTGCTAAACTGTCGAAAACGTTACTACCACCTAACTACTACTAAAAGATTGTCTCAACGAAAAATGTTAAAGTTTGGCACACAAAGTTGTCTTCGAGCGTCACAAAATTTGATTTTGAGCAAAACGAAAGTGTTTAGAAAAATTAGTAAAATTTAAGTTTTTCGGAAAACGCGATTTTAGTGTTTTTCAATATATCAGTCATTTTCATCAAAAATGCCGTTTTGCGAATGAGTAAAATGAGCCATTGCCATTGGCTGTGCAACGGATATGTGCGTGCGATGAGAAATCGCAAGCCGAAATTCCACTCACGTTTGCTTTACAGTAAATGCTAATTTGTATTTTGTATGCTAACTTCATATTTTGTATTTGGGCATAACTTTACAGTTACAGTAGCGTAGCCAGGATCAAGTTGAGGGAGGGGCCAACGTGCCTTTTTGCCCGAGAATTTTTCGAAGTTAGTCTACGTGGGGGGGGGGGTGCTACGCGACCCAAATTTTTTTATCCTAGGGAGGGGCAAAACCCCTGAGGGAGGGTCCGGGCCCCCACCCCCTGGCTACGCCACTGCCTCGTTTGGAGCCATGTCGGGTCACAAATGGGGAGTCAAAATTTTTATGAACTTTAAAAACTCATAAAAAATACCAACGAGACCCCGTTTGGATACCGCTTATACGTTTGCCTACAGGGCCTGTGTATTGCCTACAGGGCCTGTATATATGTACTATATATACTACGCTGGCAATTTTTTTAGACCTGTACCATATATCCAAGCATTGGAACCGGGCTTTTATCTGCCTGCAATAAATCCTTGATGCAATACGAGACTGGGAGATTCAGACTGTCCATAGTCAAAACTATGTAACAGGAAAATGAGGGCGACCCAAGCAAAGATAGTTACACTTCGGCACAGAAAACTTAAATAGTGCTTTAGATGCCCATTCAACTAACCTGTGAAGATCATCTTGCAGCGAATCGATATCATGGACAGAATGTGCGTTGCTATAAAGCTTGGTATCATCCACATAAACTTAATATTTCAGACACAGCATTTGGCGTTGAGCACAATGTTACCCCACTAGTCTCTAGTCAGTCTCAGTCCCAATCCCAGTGCCAGTCCCAGTGCCAGCCATGCTAGCCCTGTTCCAGCTGGCCTCGTCGCTGGTTCGTCGCGAGCCAGAGCAGGAGAAACTAACGGTGGGCAGTGTGCTGGACGAATTTCAGCTGACCAATGAGACCCTGCTGCGACTGATCGAAGACATGGACATGCTGATGGAGTCGGGGCTGATCGGCGGCCTGAGGACCTCGACCATCGCCATGCTGCCCTCCTTTGTGCCCTATCTGCCCGATGGAAAGGGTGCGGATGATTATAGAGTGGTGATTAGTGGCTTAGCTTAACGTTCTCCTAGCTAGCGTATTGATTTGGTTTGAAAACTGGGACTGTGCGTGACTTTTTTCTCAGCAACAAGTTGGGGAGGCGGTGTTTCATTGGGTCAAATCTAAAGGGGTGCTTACCATACATGGGCGTGCGGGGGGATTGCTCCCCCCCCAACCGGACTCCGCTCCCCCCCAGACAGGTCCGCTCCCCCCCAGAATTTTTTGAAAGTAGCTCACGAAGCTAAATTGAGCGACCGAGGAGCAAAATGGGTGGCTCACAAAGCAAAAATTAGTAACTCAGGAGCAAATTTGGTGGCTCACGAAGGAAAAGTTGCTCCGCACCCCCCCCGGTCCGGTCGACGGCTCCCCCCCAGATTTCCTTAGCTGCACATGTGTGGTGCTTACTGCTTGTTTTGAATTCGGATATCTGACGGGGGGTTTGTCCCGGAATCGAAATATATTTATGTCAAAGCTGGAGGGTGGCTTGTCCCTCAGTCTCAAATCTGTGGTCCGGTGCCCCTAACCTTGTCTAAGTGTATATATATATATATAACCTAAGTCTAAACTAAGTCAGAAGTCTAAGTCTAACCTTAGTCTTGTTTAAGTGTACATAGCTGTGGTAATAGCCCAAACACCTCCTATTTTTTGACAATCATACATGCATGTAGTTCACTGGCGGTCCCAGACTTCCATTTCGGGGGGGGGCGGAGGTCTGAAGAAATTTTGTCACTTTTTATAATAGCATTTTTCAGCTTTACGCTATCTTGTTATAGCCGCAGTCATATCAAGGGCAAAGAGTTGAGTCTGCTTGTAGCAAAAGCCAGTGGTGTATTCAGGAAAAAATGGAGATTTTTTCAATTTTTAGGCGGAATTTGGTCAACTGGAGACGTATCAGAACTTTTCCGACAGGAAAATAAAACACAAGATGCGAACATCAGATCAGACAGTGTATTTCACAACTAAATGTAGCATAATTTTACTCGTGTAGCATGCAAATGCAGCATAATTTACTCGTGTGTACATGCATAGGCTTTGATGAACGATAATAACAAAGAATAGTAAGCCACAAAGTCGCAGGGGTCTGGTGGCGGCAGCCCCCAGAAAAAAATTGGGGGAATTTTTTGATTTTCAGGTCAGATTTGGTCAATTGGAGACGTATATTATATCAGAAAAATGTTCCGGCCGGACCGTAAAAACCAAAGGGGGGACCCTTGTGTAAAATTTCAGTCGGGAAAAATTTCAGGGGGGGGGGGAGGGCGGCCGCCCCTGATGTAGTTGGAGGGAGATGGGGGGAAGAGCCCCCAAAATTTGATCCCGGGGAGGGAGGGGCGGTCGGGGAGGGTACCCAAAATTTTGGTGCTGTTACATGTATGTTGACAAATTGAGGTGTGTTGTGTTTTTAGAGGAGGGTCGTTTCCTGGCGATGGACCTGGGCGGCACGAATCTGCGCGTGCTGCTGATGGAGGTCTCCCCAGACATGGAGGAGCCGAAGACCGAGCAGCGCAACTATCGAATTCCCAACTCCGCCATGACTGGCACCGGGAAACAGGTGGGATAATGGTTTAGTATATAGTTTTTTGTGAAAGTGGGTGGCGGAACGTTGTTCATATACATATACACATACTATAAAAGTTTAATGAATGAACGGCACAGCTTTTCTGTGCCAGTGTTTATATAGTTCGTGCGATCTTATATAGATAGTAGTCATGACTCATGGCTGGCTGGAGTAGTCTACCATGACGTTATATACATACATCTGCTAGGTTTTACTGAACAAGGACAATTTTCTGCTTTTCTGATCTGTCATCATGCCAAACGCATGCATGATGTTGAATTTGTGAGTATAATGTAATATAATAGTTAAAAACGTCTATTGGACCCCTTCTCAAACAAGTTGCAAGGGTTATTTTTTCATCCCTATTTTCAGCTATTCGACTTCATCGTGCAATGTCTGGGCGGTTTTTTGGAGGAGAAGGACATGCTGGACTCTGGCCTCCCTCTGGGCTTCACCTTTTCCTATCCCTGCGATCAGACCAGTCTCCGCAGTGCCCGGCTGTTGCGCTGGACCAAAGGCTTCAACGCGTCCGGCGTGGAGGGCTATGACGTTGTTGCGCTGCTGGAGGACGCAATCGCGCGCAGGGGCAACATTAATGTGCGCGTGGTTGCGCTGGTCAATGATACAGTGGGCACCATGGTGGCTACGGCCCTAGATCGGTCCCATGTGGCCCTGGGCGTGATTGTGGGTGAGTTTTTTAAGATTTAAAGTTTTTTAGGTTTTGATGTGAGAATTCTTTTAATATTAGTAGCTTGGAAACGACTTGAACCGTTGCTCATTTAAGTAGAATGAGAAGAATACCCGGTTTTTTTTGTCGCCTCCTTGAGCGTGTATTTGGGTTGACGACTTCGCATATTATAGAGACTCGTGTTTCTTGCTCAAATGCGTAGCAAACTTGACTGATTTTTTATGTCTGAACTGATTCAATAAGAATAAGTGGATAGAAAGGTGAAAAGTAAGCTATTTAAACAGACAGATCGGACTAAAGCTCACTTAAAAATCGAACTTAATCTGCATTGGTTGTACAGCAATAAAGATACATTCACGGTTATTTGCACGTTTTTTGTCTTAGAGTTTAGTTTAAGAATAATCTCAAGAAGAAGAAGAAGAAGAAGAAGCTAAATTACCGCCGTTTCTTCTAGCGAAAAAGGTATCTAGTGTAAAAGGTATATATATAAAACCACAATATCATAGAGTCCCACCGAGTGAACAATTTGTATGTTTTTTTTGCAATTATTGTTGTGTTTAAACTTTTTATGGTAATTGTTATTATTTTCATTATATTATTTGCAGCAACGGGCACCAATTGCGCTTACATGGAATCTACGGATAAAATTCGAAAACTCAGAGGGAACAAAGGCAGCTACAAATATGATGAGGTCAGTATGTGGTGTAAGTTTGTAATGATTACAAACTTAACCTGAACTAATTTGACGTGTATATTTATATAAAAATTGTAGAATTTACGAACATCTAATATCTAAATATTAATTTTTAAGCTGAAAAAGCCGACAGGTAACAGGTAACAAAAGTTTGGCGTGATATAGTGCGAGTTTTTACTTATTTTTACTTAATTTTTTGCTTATTTTTTCTCTAAAAGCTCGTTATTCACTGATAGTTAGGCACATTTTTCATCTTGACCCATGACTGGTATTTCACAGACTGTCAAACTGGTATTTCACATTCCTAGGTCTGTTTTTACATGTCTAATTAGTCCTGGTCATAAAAGTATTAATTGGACCTTAGCCTTTATTATTATGCCAATGCACTTGCAAATTTACTACAACGGCATTTTGGTTTAGATGCTGTTCTCCTTCTCCTGAAGTTAATAATAAGTGATGCTGATTTTAACTAGTGATTGGATCTTGGTCGTAATTAGTCATAAATAATACTCCACTACAACCACACTTTGGCGGCTAGCGGATATTTGGGGGGGGGTGGGCGGGTGGTGCGGAGCAACTTTTCTGCCGATTTTAGCTTCGTAAGTCACTATTTCCTCTTTGTAAGGCACCGATTTTGCCGTCATGAGCACCTTCAAAACCTTCTGGGAACTGGGAATCTGGGGGGGGGTGGCATCTATCTGGAGGAGGAGGGGGCGGTGAAGTTGCCTTTTTTCAAAGGGGGGTGAAAAATCCCCCCCACGCCCATTTATTACCACAACTGTTTTTCAACTTTCCCGTCTTTGTCAGATGATAATCGACACGGAATGGGGCGGCTTTGGCGACAACGGCCAAGCAGACTACGTCCGGACTCGCTACGACCGAATTGTGGACGAACGCTCCGTCCATCCGGGCCGAATGTGCTTTGACAAACTGGTCGCCGGGATGTATATGGGCGAACTGGTGCGCCTAGTGCTGGCCGACCTGGTAGACGCAGGCCTGATTTTCGACGGCGTCGGCTCCGACTGCCTCTACAATCCCATGTCCTTCCCCACCAAGTATATCTCGGAGATTCTGGGCGACAAGTCGGGTCATATGTATCATGTGAGGGAGATTTTGGACGAATTGGCCATCGAAGTCTATGCCTACAGTGATATTCTGATTGTGAAAGAAGTCTGCATGGCTGTGTCCAGACGGTCGGCTTACTTGGCCGCTGCTGGTTAGTAGAACAGTGATGCTTTGGTTATATCAAGAGTACATAATAGTGTGATAGTGTCTCTCTCTATAGAAGAAGAGTGAGACAATCTCCTTCTTCCGCGTGTTCTAGCGCTGGTAGATGCGCTCGTCGGTTTCAGGCCACATGTTGACATTTTGTGCAACATGCGGCTGGCCAATCACCGCGTAGATTCTCTGCGTAAGACACTTTGGTATGTAATCGCTGATGCGTTGATTAAGCATTAAGATAGGGATAAGAGGTTAATAACTCATTTTTAGTACATAATTTAGATGCGAAAACATCACAAAAAGTTTGCAAACTCCTTTCTGGACGTTTTGAAAACTTTCAGCTAAAATATTTAAGAACTTTGTCAAAATATCCACAAAGGTATTTGCAAACCTTTTGTGATGTTTTCGCACCTAAATTATTATCTATTGAAAATGAGTTAATTACCTTTTATCCCTATCTTAATGCTTACCAACGCAAGCGATTATAGTATGTTACGCAGAGAATCTACGCGCTGATTGGCCAGCCACGTGTTGCACAAAATGTCAACATGTGGCCAGGCCACAGTGGCCTTGAAAACTACGAGAGCATCTGCCTGCGCTAGAACACAGGCGGGATATATAATAATGTAATCGACTTTGGCAGATAACATTTTCTAAGAATATTTGTGGACTGTGGATCATTTTGAAAAAGTTGCTTAAATAGCCGCGAAATTAAGTAGTTAAAGAGCACTTAAAATGGAATCTAATAAGTTACGAAAAAAAGCTTTCTAAATCTTCGGAGTCAATATATCCGTTTATTTTGTTAAGGAATGTCCATTAATAAGAACTCAATACAACAAAAATATACTATTATGTCCTAACATAGTTGTGTATATAACTTTTTTAAAGTGATAATGATAACCGCACGTGTAGAAACCAAACCTCACATTTTTGTGTAACGATTGTTTTTGATTTGTTCAATAATAATTTCAGCAGTTTTTTTTTAAATTCACTCAGTCTAGTAGTTGCTTTTTTTACGTCTTATATATTTTTTCAGCCATCGTTTGTGTGCTAAATCGTCTGAAGAAGCGCAAGGCGACGATTGGCATCGATGGCTCGACCTATCGCTACCTTCCATTCTTCCACACTTGGGTCAAGGAAAAAGTCCAGGAGCTGCTTGACGTTCTCGAGTGCGATACTCAAGTGAGGGATTGGGTTTTTCTACTTCTCCGGCCATATAATGTAGATAAGAGGAAAAAATTGAGGATGGATTCTGGAAAGAAGGAGAGGGGCTTAGGCTGTGTCGATTTTCATTTTTTGATTATTAGAGTGGGAGGGCGGAAAAAAACTGGGGGCCTATTCCTTTACCGGATTAAAGGGTTAATTATAATCGGACTAAATGGTTTAAAAATTATGCTGAAAAATGCCATTCCAAAACCTCCGGATTAAACGGACTTAACTTTTAGCGCGCTGCTTTTTAATCGGACTAAACAGACTTAACTATGCACGCTAATGTTAAGCGAGCATGAAATCCGTTTAGTCCAGTGGTCGTTTTGGAATGGGGTCAGACTAAGATTAAGCCGCTGACTTTTTTATCTCGTTTAGTCCGTTTAACCCGATTTGCCATTCCAAAAGCTCGAACTAAAATAAGTCCAGTCCGTTTAATCCGGTACAGGAATTGGCTCTGGGAAAGCTATTTGGCAAGGCTCAAAAATATTTTGTTTGGCGGATGATCTTGGCTCTCCTTCCAGTAAAACTCAACACTTCATGAACGTGAGTGTGCGTGTGTGTTTTCGAAAATGAGCAAATATCCGCTCAAGTTTGGATTTAGGCCTAGGCTTAGTCCCAGAGCCAGTATCAAGCTTAATTAATAGTTTGGGCTTAGGCTGAGGTTTAGTCTTACATTCAGAATTTTTAACTTAATGTTTTTAAGGAGCCCTTTTTTAATGATGGGCGCTTATCAGTGATGTAAACAGGACAAATTTTTTAGGCACCCCCTCTCCTCCCGGGTTGACAACCTTCCCTGCTTGAGTCTAGTCAATTTTTCACCACTTCTTCCTCCTCCCCCCTACAAAACCTACGCAACTTAGACCTTGGGCTCATGTTTTGGTGTATCATAGCGGCGTTGCATAAATTTTTTTGTTGTATATAATATATAATATATAATTCCGTTCCGTTTCAGTTCGAAATAGTGCAAGCTGGAGACGGCAGTGGGAAGGGCGCAGCGCTAATTGCCTGTATTGCTGAACGAATTGCAGCAGCTCAGAGCTCAGGGGACAATTAATTAACTTAAGTACTTTGACCTCTTGATACCTAAAGCCCGGTTCATACTTGTCCTTTGTCCTTATCGTTTTGTCCCTAAGCTATTTCAGAAAAACTGCATAGCCAAATGTCAATTTTTTGCAAGACGATAGTTGAGGTCACTTCTAGACCGTATAGAATTAATTAGCTCAAACACATTTGTCACTTTTTAGCAGCAGCTGACCGAAATTTGTCCTTGTCTCTGTCCCTGTGTCCTTAACGACAAGTATGAACCGGGTCTAAAATGACATTTACGGACTTGGCTAAAAATACCAATCTATCGTTTATGGGCCCTGATTAAAAGCGGTTGAAATTGCAGGCTTAGTAGTTTGCCCGTTTTTTGCCTACTTTTTTAATATTTTTTTTGTGTCCGAAATTTTAGTCAAGTCCGCAGTTTAGGAATTTTGGAGGTCCTATTGTGGGATTGCTTGCTATTATGGTCACTTTTTTGACTGATACAGCACCGCGGCAGTCATTTTATAGTACTAATTTAATGCGTGCCTTTTTTCCATACAATCAATTATTGGAACTGGAATTCTCAATTTTTAATGAATTTTTTAAATAGGTTATTAAAAAATTATATATTTGGTTATTCTTGATTGGTTCAGATTTCTAGTTCTGTGTATATTTGAGAAAACAGAACCATCTCTGATTGGCTGAATATTTTACTTGAATATGTATGTATTAAAATAGTTTGATAATTCCAGTCTGTTGAGCAACTTCGATGTTCTGATTTTGTTTGTTTTTTTTTGCGAAAGGCCTGACTCTATTAATATTGTTATTGTATATGACTCACTTTTTCTTGTGACTCCACCTAGCGATCCGAATTGTGTGGTTTCTTTTTTTAAGTTTTAGCTGAAGACAGACCTATATACTTTCAGCAAGCTAACAGAAAAAATTCGGTTTCTTATTTTTAATTTTTTTTAATTTTATGATTGTCAGTTTTGAAAAGGTTTTTTGTAATGCATTGCACAGAATGGTACCTTTTAATCGCTTAAACGTGTGCTGTTTGGCTTTTAATGTTCAAGTTAGATTAAAAAATATATTTAGGTTTGCATTTTTGGGTTGTGCTTATTTAGCGGCTCAGATAGTTTTTTTACTAGCAATACCAGAAGAATTTATATATTGAGTTTTTTTAGTTTTCAATTTTATTTGAGATTCTAAATGGGCAAAACGAGGCTTAACACTCAAAAATGTTTCAAAAGTTATGAACCTCCTCAGTTTTTTTGTTTGAAAGTGGAAGATTAATCTTCGAACGGTTGAGCCTTGCCTAAATATGAGTATTTTTGTCCAAAGTTGTTGTTGTTTCCACCCTAAAACTGCAAATCGTCAGTAGATTTATTAGATTATTATTAGATTAATTAGATATTATTAGATTATTATTTTTGTTGATTTGCCACTAATCCATGACAAGCTCAGACCAAAACTGACAATTGTAAATATTGTGATGCTTTGTGGAGTTTTTTTAACCCTTTTTTAATCCGTGTGACTTTTTCTATGCTTGTTTTCTATCTGTGCAGATTAGTGTGTGCCATATCATGAGATTTTAATGTGAAACTTTTTTTGATTAATCAGCCATATTGACTTATATCAGATTGGTTTTTTCGGACCGATTGCATAAAAAATGACAAAATATAGCTAAAACGCGATTAATCAGAGAAGCCATGTTCCGCAGTATGTTTTGAATTTTTTTTGTGCCTCTGTTTTATGGGTTACTTATGACGCTTTTTTACTTCCCAGTTTTTTATTATCAGTTTTTGACAGTCTAAAATTCTGGTTGTGTATTGTTTTAAGAAGAGTACATAATAGTGTCACTTTATTTCGAAGAAGAGTGAGACACGCTCCTTTCTGCCTGTGTTTTAGCGCAGGCAGATGCGCTCGTCATTTTCAGGCCACATGTTGCCGTTTTGTGCAACATGTGGCTGGCTAATCAGCGCGTAGATTCTCTGCGAAATACACTTTAGTATCCAATCGCTGATGCGTTGATAAGATCGCTGATGCGTTGATAAGCATTAAGATAGGGATAAAAGGTTGACTCATTATTTATTCATAGTCTGCTCGCAGAAACATTAAAAAAGGGTTTGCAAATACCTTTGGCGATTTTTTGGCAAATTTTCAGCGAAATTAATTGAGAAACTTAAGAAATTGAGAAAAGTTTATATCTCAAAAGTTTCTCAATCAATTTCGCTGAAAGTTTGCCAGAATATCCCCATAGGTATTTGCTGACTTTTTTTAATGTGAATAAATAATGAGTTATTAACCTTTTATCTCTATCTTATCAACGCATCAGCGATTATATACTAAAGTGTGTTTCGTTGGGCAGCTGAGAAGGCATGTTTTCAGCGGAAAAGACCTATCAATCTCTCTAAAAATGAAGATCTACAACGCCGCAGTGTCGTCTGTCTTACTTTTCGCAGCTGAAACACGGGCTTTAACGAGAGCAGACATTCGCAGGCTGGAAACCTTTCAAATGTCATCACTCCGCTGCATTCTAGGCTTCAGCCTGATGCAACGTCTGACCAACAACACGATTCGTGAATGCTGCTGCAACCAACCAACTGTGGAAGCTACGATCCGGAAGTACCGATTGCGATGGCTGGGTCATGTGGCCAGAATGGACCATTCACGCCTGTGTCATTCATTATGGCGAAAGAATAAGCCCCCTGAATGGCGCTGTGTCAGGAATGCTGCCAAATGCACTTGGGATACGCTTGTCGTCAAAGATTTGGAACATCTGAAGAACAGCTATGGAGCAGTTGCATGGACCAATAACTTCGCCAACATCATTTCGGATCTGGCAGCGGACCGTATACAGTGGCGACAGATCATGCGGGGACAGGCCACAGCGGATGCCTGACGTCCTGCTCTAAAGGCCTTAAGGGGGTAATTGCGTTTTTAGGTGTCTTTTTAAACTACCATAACTGTACAACCTCAATGAAAACTAGAGCGGTCTTTTTTACATTTTTTTACACCTTCTAGCTTTAAAAAACCTATATTTAAAAGCAGATTATCTTTTGCAATTTTATTGCTGCAATCATTTGAATACACCCAATCAGCGGTTTTTTTGACTAATTTTTGCGCCACAGTTATTAAACTCAAGATCAGCCAACAACTACTAAACTTTTTGCAGTTATGCACTGACATAATATCCCCACCCGTTTTTTTGATATAGTTGATAAGTCGTTTCTACGTTGAGAAAATGACATTTTTGTGCAAAAATCACGTAATTTGACTTTTCTCTAAAATTTTCAAAAGCCCATAACACCGACTCTACAAACTATTTTTAGAAAAGAAAAAAACGGGTGGGAATATTTTCCTAAAGATAATGTGGTTAAAGTTTCGAAGCCGTAGTCCGCTTTTAGCTTGAGTTCTGTGGGCGCAAAAATTACACTGAAATGTCAAAAACCACGAAAACGACATTACCCCCTTAAGTCAAGTAAGTCAAGTGTTTCGTTGAGAATCTACGCGCTGATGGCCAGCCACATGTTGCACAAAACGGCAACATGTTGTTTATGAGTTTCTGCTAAAACTTCATACGTCACACCAAGAGTACATAATAGGAAGAGTATGACACTCTTCCTATTATGCCTAGCAGCGCGCGTCCAATGCGCAGCGCGAAATAGACCTTTTATGTACGGTTTTGAGGGGGGGGGGGTACCCCCCCCCTCAACTGAAGACCCCGTACTCAACTGAGGGGGGGGTACCCCCTACTCAGTTCGATACCCCGTGCTCAACTGAGGGGGGGGGCTCCCCCCCCCCAAACTCACCACCCCGCCTTCAGTTGCGGGGGGGGTACCCCCCCCCTCATTTCCAGACACTGCCAAAGTCTTTGCGCTACCCCCCCCCCCTCAGTTCAGTACCCCGTCTTCAGTTGAGGGGGGGGGGGCACCCCGCCCCCCCCTCAGTTCAGCACATCAACAAAAGTCCTTGTCAGTGTCTTGAAATGAGGGGGGGGGGTACCCCCCCTCAAAACCGTACATAAACGGGCTATTTCGCGCTGCGCATTGGACGCACGCCCGTAGGCATAATAGGAAGAGTGTCATACTCTTCCTATTATGTACACTGATAAGGGTCGATTTGTAATTTCAGCCGTTTATCCGCTCAGCGGGCAAAATTGCGAAATAATCACACCACAACTTGATCTTATAGTCTTATACACTATTAGTGGCATAGTGCTTCTTAAGTTTGCCGGACGAACGGACATACCGCTGTAATTATAAATGAATCTTAAACGGAAAGCAAATTAAAATAATGGATTTGTTGTAGATTTTGATTGTGCCAATATTTGTGTGCGTTTTTTAGTAATCATTTGCTTGAGACTGATTTTATTGTAATTATGCATTAAATTGTTGTGTTTACATGGGTGCTTCCTATTTTGGGCTCCACGTAATAAAATATTTTAGTCCGCCTTGATTTGTTTGCGTGATTTATTTTTATTTTGGTTCCTTCAGACTTAAGAGTAGGTAAATAGCAACACTCGGCTTACAGTCGTAAATTGCATTCTTACCTCTAATAAAGCCCCTGATAAGCATTTCGCCAAACACTAAAGTCCCAAAGGATTTATTCGAGACAATACTGTAGGAAATTTAGATTATTGTGTGAACAAAAGTGTATGAGCCGGTTGTCACTCACAGATCGTGTTAGCATACCGTAACAGTTATGTTTAAAAGTGCTAGTAAATTCATTACGGGTGGGCTGTTGCTCTAGAGCAGTAGGGTTTCAGTTACGCTAGATATATGCTACACACGAAGCCTGTAGACATAATGACGTCACCTGCGCTGGCTAATCCACTGCACTAGGCTGCTAGTGACTTCATTCTGCCGGCTGAACGGACATACGGAACAAAGTATGAATCGAGCCTAACGGGGCTAGACTGCTAGGTTGGCAAGCTAGTATTAGAAAAGTGGTGACCATAGATGACTGTTGATGTAGTACAGTAACTATTCAATTGTGGCGTGAGTACTGTTCGATTATTCTCTGCAGAATGAAAGCACTCGCGGCGAGTGTACTAGCAGGTCTCGAAACTCTATACTTGGTGGCCACTGTGAAAGCCTATTGTGGACTTTATGTGAGTCTAACAGTGTTACAGTTGTGGGAATGCGTTTTATTTTTTAGAAGTTTTACGCTTTGGTGAAATTTTGCAGAAAAATAGGCAGCGATAATGACTCAAGAATTTTGTGGTTCCAATGCTTTCAATACTTTCAATCCGAACCGACCCAAGTATTCTTTTTCCTATTGTGCCACAGCACCCTGTTGTGCCACAGCACAACAGGTCTTTAATTTTGATTTTGGACAATAACACTGAGCTTGTGACTTGTGTGACATCTTTTGTCAGTGCGTTTGTGTAGCGTACGATTTAGTCCAACAGTGTGGGCGTCACATGTGTTTTGTAGCATTTTCTACCTTTCGTTAAGATCGTTCAGTGTTAAGTTCAAGGGGTGGCGAAAACGCAGTTACTAGCTGTGAAATGCCAATCGAAATCATTAAATGCAAAAAGAACATCAGGGACAGAATCGTACCCTCGGCCACTAGATTTGAAATCAAACGCACTACCATCTTACCCAACGGGGTTCCACAGTTGGATAGTCATGGAGTCTCATTAATATTAGAGATCGGCCGCTAAGCCAAGTGTCGGCCCCGGGCCGGCCCGGGGCCGCAGCCATTTTGACCGGGCCGGCCCCGGGCCCGGCATCGGCCCGTGGCCCGCCACCGGCCCCGGGCCGCGTGGAAGCGGGCCGGCCCCGGGCCGGCCCGGGGCCGTTGCAGTCGGCCCGGGGCCGGCCCGGTCAGCCCGAACCGGCTCGCTGTTTGCCGGGAATCGGCCCGGGGCCGGCCCGGTCGGCCCGGTCGGCCCTTGTTCGCTTGATCAGTCACAAAGCCTGCTAGAATCCAAGAACGACTGTAGCACACTAATAATTTACATACAACTATAACCTTTTAGATTACAAACACAAAGCTGCCCCTTAAAGTAGCAGTGTTATTCCCCAGCTGTTGCTTTGATAAGTTAGCCGAGCTCTTGGGCCTCGCTTGCTGTGGAATGAATAAATGAATAGCATGACTTTCTATAGGGTATCTCACGTTCATAGTTTTAGTGTGACATTGGCGATCAACTGACATGAAGATCCCAGATTATTTTGTGTTTCAACTGACGTTTCAACTGTAAAAAATTGACGTTAAGCGTCAGACGCTGAAACTGAACGCTAAAAAAGCTGAAACCTGTATCAGTTTTGTTGTACAGGTGGGCGTGTGGTGTACCCCACCTATGAAATCAATAAACTTAAGTCTCAGCTCAGGCGTTTACAAAAGGCTTCAACTGCACTAATCTTCACATTGTTGCAACACACTTGAGTCAAATTATTTTAAGCCTAAGCTAAGTATCGGTAGTTTTAGTTCCCGCTCACAGCACTTTAATACATTCATATTAAACTGAAGGCAATGCTCGCTAGTTGCCGTGAAGACCAGTTGCTCTACGGGGGTTTGTTAGCGACGTCCATTCCTAACTTCATTTGATTGGTTCGAGGCTGAAGCTCCACCCAGCGGCCCGGCCGGCCCGGTCGGCCCGGGGCCGGCCCGCTGCCACGCGGCCACGGGCCGGTGGCGGGCCCAGGGGTGGACGCGGGACGAAATTTTCGACCCGCGACCCAACCCAACCCACGGCTCGACACTCGTGGGTAACCCGCGACCCAACCAGCGCCGTAAAACCCGACCCGCGACCCACTTTGACCCACCACTCTATAACCATAACGTACATTATACAGGGGCGTGTAGCCAGGCTTTTGAAAAGGAGGGGTTGTACCTTGTCTTTGCTGACTTATTGAAACTCACTATTGCGGGGTCTGAGCTCAGCCCTCAGAATTCAATTTTTTTACACTTATTGGCGAAGTGGCTTACATGACAAAATGTAAATTTGGTCGTTTATAGTAAATAAACTACATAACTGTTGCGGGGGTCTAGGGGCGGCAGCCCCCAGGAAAAATATAGTTTTTTCTATTTTTTTGGACAAATTTGGTCAACTGGAGACGTAATCAAAAAATTTTTCGACAGGTAAATTAAAAACAAAAGATGGGAATTTCATATCAGACAGTACATTACACAAGCATATATAAGCATTCATGATGCACTCTTGATGAAAGCAAGAGTTCATAATAAGAAGAGAATGACACTCTTCTGGATCCCAGCTTGGCCGCCGCGGACATGCTGCGACCATTATCTCCCTAAAAAGGCCACAACTGTGGGGGGGTACCCCCCTACGCGAATGGCGAATGAAGGCATAGCCCTCAACTGTGGGGGGGGGGGACCCCCCCCCCCCGAATCAGACCATAGTTCTCAAACGTGGGGGGGGACCCCCCCCACAAATGAGGGTATACCCTCAAATGTGGGGGGGACCCCCCCCCACGTTTGGTGCAACCTAAAAAATGCCCCGGAGACGCCCCGCCGCCACTTTTTGAGGTAAAATTTTGTTCCTAGGGGTATTTTGAGGTGCTGAACTCGAATCTGGGGCTCATTTTTGTCACCGCAGACCCAGTCGACCCCCACAGGCTACAACTTGGGGTCATTTTTTCAAAAATTGAAATTTTTCATGTTTAAGTGTTATTTTGTCCCCTGAACACGAATCCGGAGTCCACTTCCGTCTAGGATCCTGTTGGACTCTAATATGTCAGGCCTCAGGCGGCTCTCTTTTCCATAGGACTATTCGCTACACCAGCAGATATTTACGAGGCTTTGGTACAGATATGTATGCATGCAGGTACGTAGAATTCTTACGGTAGAAAATTTTTTAACAGTTTTTTGGTGAAAAGCGCATTCTAAGGGATTTTTGTGTTTCTGAATATTCTGATCCTTGGAAGTCCAAATAAGTAAATTTTTGGGTTTTTTCTTTTATTCACCCCACAGTCCGAAATTTGAAATTTACTGAACCGTTTTTCATAATTTTGGCACCGGTTGACTTCTCTTGACATCATAACTTTGAGACAATTACAAAAATTGCCAGTAGGCCACAACGGGTTGGTGGACCCTCTATTCTGGGTAAAGGACCCTCTATTCTAAACAGAGGACTCTCTTTTCTAGGCACAGGACGCTCCATTTTAAGCAGTGGACCCTCCATTCTCAGCAAAAGATACTCCATTCTTGGCACACAACCCCTTATTGTAGCCGCGTAGTAAAGTCCAACACGGTGCGAGGCAAAAATGGACTCTAAAGTTCGTGTCCCGCGGATCATACTACACCTAACACTACCAAAATCTCAGTTTCACTTCACGCCTTAGGATCTCCTAAAGGGGGTACCCTGAGGGGGTCACAGGGGGGCCCAGGAGGGTCCTAGGCAAAAATAGACCTCAGATTCGTCTTCAGGGGCTCAAATTACCCCGAGAAACAGCAAAATCTCAGTTTCGAAAATTTGACCCCTTTACCCCCCTGAGGCATGGTACCCTGAGGAGGGGGGCTTTTCGGGGTCCACGAGGGTTCTAGGCATAAATGGACCCCGGATTCGTGTTCTACACCTCAAAATACCCCTAGGAACAAAATTTTACCACATAAAGTGGCGGCGGGGCGTCTCCGGGGCATTTTTTAGGCTGCACCAAACGTGGGGGGGTCCCCCCCCACATTTGAGGGTATACCCTCATTTGTGGGGGGGTCCCCCCCACGTTTGAGACCTATGGTCTGATTCGTGGGGGGGGGGTCCCCCCCACAGTTGAGGGCTATGCCTTCATTCGTGTAGGGGGGTACCCCCCCACAGTTGTGGCCTTTTTGGGGAGATAATGGTCGCAGCATGTCCGCGCTGCTAGGCCACAAACGTGGCCAGTGTCATACTCTTGTCATTATGCACTCTTGATGAAAGTTAACAACAAGGAATGGCAAGCCATAGAGTTCGCGGGGGTCTGGGGGCGGCAGCCCCCAGGAAAAGAATTTTCAGAATTTTTTAATTTTCTGGCCAAATTTTGTCAATTGGAGACGTATCAGAAATTTTTTTGGCAGGACTATAAAAACCAAGGGTGGGACCTTGTCGACAATTTCTTCAGGTTCCAGTTTACGCGGGTCGGAATAAATTTTTTCGACCCACGCAGCCTGAAGTGGGTACCCGCGGGTCGACCCACGGCTCAAATTTCCCGACCCAACCCAACCCAACCCGCGGGTACCCGCGGGTACCCACGACCCGCGTCCACCCCTGGGCGGGCCGCGGGCCGCAGTGCAGCCGGGCCGGGCCCGGGCCGGGCCGTCTGATTAAGCGTCGGCCCCGGGCCGATCTCTACTAATTATTGGTATCAGATAGATTTTTTCTCTTAGTTAGTCTCGGATTGTATGATCAGCAATCATTACCCAGCATCAATTGTGGAATTACAACGAGAACAGAAATTTAGAAAAGTATTATGTGCAACAAAATACAGTCATATGTGTTAACGTTGAAATTGCAAAAAACTATCAATTGAGCACAGGATTTTACCGAGAGCGTCAGACTTAATATCCTAAGGTCCGTGGTTCAATCCGGGTTTCGGTAGCATTTTTATTTTTGAATTACTGTACTTATTGTAAGTTTGCCGTTTTTAATTTGTTTCGCCAATTATATCTTGGCGCTTTCTCTAGTTATAGTTTAACTATAAATAAATAAAAATAAACTAAATACCGCTGCACAACAGGTTTTAACTGACCTCTGGTCAGTTTACTTAAAGGTTCATGTTTGATGCTTACCTACTGAAGATTTTGCCGCAGACTGGGCTTGTTACATAGCTTCTGTAGCTGTTTCACTTATTTTCTGCTGAATACCTACATGTAAGTTGGGCTAATAAAACAAAGTTTTTCTGTTTAGAATTTCCATGTCTTGTCTGGGACATCCATAATATAAGCTACGTTTAGAACTAGGAACATATAAGCTACATAATAGGGCTAGCCGACAATAGAATTTTGGAGCATCTTTTAGATAGCAGGAGTCTAAACCTATATATCGTTTTGAAATTCTATGGCTTGTCAGTTATTTCTGTATGTACCTCTTTTGGAGTTCATGAAGCAGTTTGCTAGCTATCTTGAGTACCTACGTACGCATATAAGCAAGATTATATACGTTGTAGGAAGAGTATGTATGTAACAATGGCGAATGACGACCATAAACTCTGTTTCTGCTCCCAGGTTGGAGCGGAAGGAGTCACGTACTCAGGCTGTAGTTCTGTAAAGCCTGTTTCACACGAGGGGGATTTTCAAGGGGATTTTCCCCAAGGGGATCCCCGTGGGAGTCCCGACGAGTCCCCAAGGGGATCCCCGAGGGGACGCATGTTGAACAAAAGGGATTTTGTTTTGGACGCGTGGGGACACATGTGGATCCCCTCGGGGATCCCCTTGGGGAAAGCCGTTCACACGAGGCAGATTCTCGTGGGGATTCGTGTGTGAAATTTTAAACGGCTTCCCAGTGTGTAGCATTGTTGTGGTTGTTATCTACAAATTAATTAATTACTTATATTTATCATTTTTTATTAAATTTTAACACAGTAATGGTTCAAAGTCCATATCTACGCGGTGTGAGAATAGCAACGTCTAGTATATGTTTAAAAACAGTTATAAAAGGCCTAACAAACGTTAATAACAAAATATTCAAGCATCGTGTGAAATTATATGACTCACGTGACTTTCTTTGATTGGCCACTGCATGTGGATCCCCTTGAAAAAAACACTCGGAGAGCGATAAGCAAAAGTCCCCATGGGGACCCCCAGGGGGATCCCCCTGCATTCCCACGCGTCCCCTAGTGTCCCTAAGGGGATGCCCATCAGGATCCCCTTGGGGACGCGTGGGGACGCAAGAGGATCCCCATGGGGATCCCCTTGAAAATCCACCTCGTGTGAAACAGGATTAACAAAAAGCACACTCATTTATCGGATTAAACGGATTATACTAGTTTCATCCGAAATTTAGGAATGGATACGTGACTATAAAGCCCTGTTTAATCCACTGTAAGAATGGCTGATATGCTGCCTCCTGTTGCTTTCCCCACATGTACGTTCTGCTGCCTACATATGTACGTTGCTCCAAAGTCATCGAAATAGGACTGCACTGGATTTTACGTAAATAATCAAGCACTATAGGATCCTGCTATCTAATCCCATTAATCCCTTCAACCCCCTTAATCCCATTTCAGGCTCATGCATCGCCCGACGAATTCCTGCAGAACGCGTACATTTGCTTCGTTCTTTTCGCTGTGGCCGTCGCTTTCGCCAGCGCCTGTACCGGTCTCAGCCAAATTCACTGCTGCGTATATAAAAAGATGGCTTGTTGGTGAGAATCCGAATAGAAAGTTTTGATTTTTTGATCATGATCTTAAAAGTTAAAATTTCTTATTTTCTATGAGAGTAAGGCACTGTTGTTTACTTTTGCTGCTTTTTATGGATATATATGAGCAAGATGCTAGTGATGTGGGCGGAATCTGGATCGGATTGCATCGGTCTGAATTTTTGATGCTGATCCGATTCAATCCACCCCCACGTCACTAGTATATATAATACAAACTTTAACGATCGCAGAGCTTTTCATTACGATGTTCTATTTCATTAGAAAAGAACGTTTTAGACCGAGTCTAATGTTAAACACCTTTTGTGAATCCCGGCCAATCCTATTGCAGGAGCTTTCGCATGCTCTTCATGTGTATGGGCAGTCTCACCCTGGCACTGATTCTTGCCCTGGTGCTACAAGTGGTCTGCGGTGACCCGCCGGACGTCCCGCTGACCGTTCGCGTTTGGATGGTGGCGGCCGTTCTGTTATCGATTATCGGCACGGTGTGTCTGAAATCAGTTCGACTTGGTCGATGTATCGGCAGCTGGAAGGGGTGTGATTTCAAAACCTATGTCCAGGACGAAATTGGCATGTTTCTGTTTCTGTTCCTGTGCGCTTCCGTCAAGGACGCTCATATGGATCTGTATGAACCACAGCCAGCGGATTAGTACTGGATTAAGGGGATTTAATGGATTAACTGGTATATATATTATATGTGTATACATATGTTTATCACAGTGTCGGATTATTTTGAGACCTGAAAACAATTTGATTATGCACGAGATTAAAGTTTTGGCTTGCAAATTTGACCAAAAAACAGCCACTCTAATCGGGTATATAAACTTTTATAGATAGAAGTAAGGGGTTTTATTGGATTGATTTTAATCCGAGCGGATTGTCCCCTGGTTTCAGCCGGGAAATAAGTATAGAATTTCTCACTCGTAAATAAAAATTTAGCCGCATAAATCAAAAACTCAGAACAACTATAAAACAACCTTGTTTTTTAGAAATAAATTAGTTTATTTTTCTGGTTCTAAAATTAATTAACACGGCGTCGATTTGCAAAAGGTCTAATATAATCCGTCTAATCTGATACTGAGACTTGTTTTGTAAAAATGATGACTTGCTTTGAAATTGGTTCAACTAGTAAACATATTAAATCAGAATTTGTTTGTTTTGTGTTTACTGTTTTCGTTAGTAGTATAATTACAGTACCGACCCCGAAATTACTTGCTACAGAATTCGGAGTCATAGCCGAGTCGAAGTCAGGTCTCTAGTCTATGACTCTGGAGCCTGTAGCAAGTAATTTTAGTTGGTTTGGTACTATAGTACATAATCACAATGAAACAAAAAAGTGATTCATAAAAACAAGAGTAAATACATAAATCAGCTTACAACTTTACGAGCCTAGGTTGGTGTAAAGTTGTTTTATTGTTGAAGATATTGCTGGTTTTTATTGTTTGTTAATTTTCTATGAGTGTGCACGTACGTAATTTGGCTTGTCACCCTATTCTTTAGATTGATGACAATGTGCTTAGAGATGGACTGCCAATATTGAAAGTCATCTGAAGTTTCTGCTTTTAAGATAAGCTACATATGTCTGACCAAGATAAGCTATGTCTGATCAAAGATTACTGAAACTTCAAACCCTGAACTTTTTACAATTTTTTTCAAGGTAGGTAGGTTATTTAAGCCGTGCTCAAAAATTCACCAAATTCTTACTTTCCGGCCAAAGTAGCGCGTTTATAAGCCAGCATTGTTTTGTTCCTATTTCCTGGGTCAAACCGTGACCTTTGACCCCAAGTCTACCTAAGTCAGCCTGTTTTATGATGCACGTGGGTCTTCTGTGAATCGCCGCCTAATTATATATATAAACAATAGCCTTATCAGACGCCGCAAGTCTACGGGTCAAATTAGTCGGATTTGTGTGCGCGTTAATATTGACATTATCGGTTTTGAGGAGTGTAACAATTTCAATCGGTATGACAACCGTTGGCTTTATTGACTTTATTGTATTTAGGTAGTATATTTTTTTAGACTCCTCATGGAGTTTTAAGTATTGTTTTCATTCAAGTTTTATGATTTTTAAGTTTGCTTTATGACAAGAAATCAGTCTTCAGACTAGATAATATTTTGTCTCTCTATATTCGGAATTTGTACTGAAGTTCGCAGTAGGTATACTTTTTGTAGAAGAAACTTTTTGGTGAACCATTTAGCTAATATATGTAGGTAAAACTTATATATTAGTAAATATGTTAAAACCTCCAAAATAAATTAATGATGACCACACAAAGTTTAATTCTGATTATTCTATCTTAGGACCTATTCTTGTACCGGATTAAAGGGTTACTGTTACTAAACGGTTTAAAAATTATGCTTAAAAACGCCATTCCAAAACCTCCGGATTAAACGGACTTAACTTTTAGTGCGATACTTTTTACGCGGCCCCCCTCGCGTATATACTATATTCAGATTTTGATAGTCCTACGTTAATCTAGGTAGGTTGAAACTCTAGTGTAAATTAACACTAGAAGGATAGGTACCTCGCTGCTCTGCACACATCATACAGCAGCAGCTCAGTCCTCATTGTATGCAGAACAACCGCAAACAAAAGGTGCAGCTCCGGGGTGGAATTGAACCACCGACATTCTGATCGTTAATCAGATGCTCTGTAGTGTACGCGCCACTACCAACTGAGCCAACCGGGCTGTTTAATCCATGAAATTACACGTAGTCTCGAATCACAAGCAATGAACAAGCTGTTACAGCAGCAACAAGGGATGATTAAAGAGTGTGCATGTTACGTGAATCAGAAAATACTAATTAATTTATAAATGAATTTAAATCAGTGCATATCAGCACTATCTGCTGTCCGTTGTCAACACTCATGTTTCTATTTGTGACATTCGTATGTAACCCAAAGCTAGGAAGTTCGTAAGCACACATTAGGTGGTGTTAACTACTTTGGTCCAGTGGTCTGAGTGGTGTAGTGGTTAGTATTCTTGAGTTTGAATCTGTGGATCGGAGATCAAATCTCACTGACCGCTTTTTTAACAATGTAAATCCATTCTGTAGAGAATGTAAGAATCCATTTTGGGTACGTGACTTTTGCACAATTTTTCTAAATTTTATTTCAACATTTTAGTATTTAAAACGTGTTTCTATTAGTTTAGCAATTTTGAGACTGAAACGTAGACTTTGAGCTACTCAGCAGTAAATGTGAGCAGCGCAAAGAACTTACACATGTTTTAGCCGAAAATAATGGCCGCGTTTTATATTTCCTGTGGAATATTGACACTCGAAACTCACAAAGTAACCACTTCTCACTCAGCAGAAGAGCTTGTTAATCGGACTAAACGAACTTAACTATATACATATGCACGCTAATGTTAAGCGTGCATGTTAAATCCGTTTAGTCCAGTGGTAGTTTTGGAATCGGGTCAAACTAAAATTAAGCCGCTAAACTCTTTTACGGTGAACGGCACCGAATCGGATTAACTTAAGTCTGAGCTAGAGCTAAACTCCAGTTAAATTTAGGTATTTAGTTAAATCTAAGCTAAATCGCAGCTAAACTTCAGTTTTTAACTAAACTTAAGCGCCAACTGCGTTAATCTTTACTGGTGCAGCGGACTTAAATCGATTTAAGGAATTTAAGCCTGAGCTAAATCGGTTTAAGCTAATCGTCAGTTAATCTGATTTGGTGCAGTCCACCGTTAGTCTGTTCAGTCCGATTTGTCATTCCAAAACCTCAAACTAAAATAAGTCCAGTCCGTTTAATCCGGTAAAGGAATAGGCCCTTAATTAAACTGTCAAGATTTGTGAAACTAATCGATAACCATGAAAAAATTTTAAAGCTGGATAAAATTTGTCTCAACACAATTAGATTTCTAACTTTAGAGAATCTCTACTACATATAAGCTATAAATTACTTCTATAGTAATCGTTTTCGTCAGTAATTTGGTATCCTCCCCTTTGAGGTAATACATACGTATACATGTATACTCGTTATGATACTTCTCACCCGACTTGTACTTGTGATATATACTTTGTATGTAAAGAATTTCTGCATCTACATGGAACAGATAGTTTGAACAGTTTAAATTTGTTTACTGATCCAGTGGTGTGACTAATTTACCAACCTAAATACTAAATTCAACTAAAATTTCACTAACCCTCATGGGATCTACGAAATATCTTCTGTGGCTGCATCGAAAAAAGACAACCCGATATAAAACTTTTGCAGCGCTGCCAAGTGGATATTTACAGCGGAACTGCGACAGTCTTAGCTATCGGTGTTATCAGTTAGCGTCAAAAACTTGGTGTGGATTTCACTAGAGAATAGATAAAATTTGGAATTTTCAGGTAATGTCCACAATTGTCAATCAGTGGAAACTTGGAGGTGTGTGAATTGAATCAAGTGTATTTGAGAAGTGACCCTATATGGGACTTAAACATTTGTGTATATTAAAGGTTAAGAACCATAATTGTGATATAAAAGCACCTATCTACAAAGCTATTTTGTAATATGAGCCCCTCTAATGTCAGCTCTGCTACATTATGTTTAAATTAATAATTAGTTCGCAATTAGTTTAATTCGGTTAAATAGTTCGCATGGCCTCTCATATCTAGCTATTATTTATGCTTACTTCACGTTATTAGTTATTACATATGTACTGTATCACCTAATTTAGTACCTACCTACCTCTGTATTTCTCTGTAGTGGCAATTGACACTTTATGGTGGGTTTATTATGCTTAGTAAGGTATGTTAGTAGGTATCTTTTGTTTTGATCTGTGTGTATGTTTTGTTTTGTATGTATCATTTACCATTTTTATTTAGCATTTTAAGGTGTCCGATTAACAAAAAGACATAACGCAAACTAGAGTTGTTTTAACAATTTCGTCATTGTCGACGAGCTGCCACAAGTCTACATAAACGAAGAACCCAAGAACATAAATAGAGGAATAATTAGAAGTAAGTATCGAACTGGGTTTTATCACAAGTACATACGCAGATAATGTACCTGTTAACATGATTATCTGTAGCGTGGAAAACTTGCGTCACGAGCTAGCCATAAGACTTGAAAGGGGGTAATTGCGTTTTTGGTTGTTTTTTTGGAAAGCCATGGCTCGGCGTTTACAAATTTAAATCACTTTGCATTAAGTAGAACAATATCTTACCCAAATAATAGTACACCATGCATTGATGCATTGAAACGTAACCTTTGATTTTGTTTCCAGTACAAGCGGCTAAAAGAAGGTCCTTTCCAAATTATTAGGAATTTTTACAAAAATTTTGCGCCACAGCTCTGACTTGTACGATTTCCGGAAGGGGCTGATAGTTGGTAAGGTTTTTGACTTGTTTAAAATCCCCAGGCATCTCACCCGTCCCCCACTTTTTAAATAACTAGTCAAATTACTGAGAAAATAAGAGTAAAAACAAACTTACAGCCCTCTAAAATTGTCCACAAGTGAAATTTCTAAAAAGTGAGAGACATGCCTGGGGATTTTGACCTTTAGGTGCAATACTGTGCCAAAAATTTGTGCTCAGGCTTCATTCGTAACTTGAGTTCTGTGGGAGCAAAGTTTACATAGAAATTACAAAAACAACGAAAACGCAAAAAGGCTAGTTATTGAGAGAGCTGAATAGTGTTTTTGTTCCTTCTAAAGAAGGAACTATTGTTTTGATCCATCGTTGCTGCATTGCAAAACACTGCTGCACTAGTTGGATTGCCTATATGTTTTACGTGTAAATTCAGCATGGTGCCGGCTGCGTTTTTTGTCTGCGTGTATGCAATGCAAGTACGTCTTCAATCAATCGATCAATTATTGATGGTGTGGTGTGCTGTAATAGTGACAAAATATTGCAGCCTCGGCACCGTAATGTTTCACCACCAGTATATAAGTCATTCTGGCAAACACTGTTTATAGCTTCATAGAGCTGATGAGCTCAGATCAAAGCGTAAGTTGAGAGCCTAATGGCTAGCATTGTTTTTTGTACGTAGTTAAATTAGTTTAGGTCGTAGAGTTGGATATGCAGTGTAGTCAAAACAAGTAAGGGGCAAGGTTCCTTCCCCGGTGTCTACCTGTCAGGTTTAAATGAATTGGTTCCCTATTCTATAGGGTAAATCGGGGTAATACGGTCACTTGGGGTAATACGGTGACTTTTGACTTTGACCGTCTGAATATTGCGAACCAATTAACGAAATGGGTTGGTTCTTTGCAAAGAAATACCTAAGCTATTGTAGATATGACTGTCAAAATTCTGAACTGAAATGTGAAATATAAGCAATTTAAATCTACGACGCGTAAATTTACTTCGATTTCGTGCGTTTGGGCAAAAATTCACGTCGGAAAAAAATGTAAAGTTTGACAGGCTGAATACTCTGCTATAAGTAAGCTATTGCTATAATTTTTACACTGTTAGAAGCATGGGTTACTGGACTATACGTGACGTAAATTGTAAACCGGAGAACTTAGTTAATTATGAGTTATTAATATCAACGCAGGTGACCGTACAACCCTAAAGTGACCATAATACCAAATAAAGTTTGGCGATTAATAACTTTTGTTTTACAAAAAGTATTAACTTTATACTTGACAAGTATGTAGGTCTTACGGACTAGTATTGATGCTGTAAAAATTAGTTATGTGCCTATAACCAGTAAAAAGTTATATGGCGGTTCGGGTAATATGGTCAAAAAGGGGCAAATTTCTGCCCATGTTACCCCGTTTTACCCTACATACCGTAAGCTATACTTCGTATAATATATCTTACTCTACTTTATAACTAGCTCCTACTCTTACCTAATCTAAATACGTAGTACGTACAAAAAAGTGCTGCAGGATGTTAAGCATCCCGCTGCACGAGCCATTTGGCTCAAAAGTGACACTTTGATCTGAGCTGAGCAAATCAGCTCTAAGAACAAGAAGCGATAAGGAGTGGTTTCTAATGGCTCTTATATACTGCTGGTGAAACATCCCGGTGCCGAGTTTGAAAAAGTACATTGTTACAGCAGTGTACATCGATTATTGATTTTTCTGCATATACGCAGACAAAAATCAGCAGCCAGCTCCCAAGCTGAAAATACACGTAAAACATACTGGCTATGCAGCCTGCTCAGTAGCGTTAAACGCTATGTGCAGTTAATTTCAAAACAATAGTTCCTTCTCTAGAAGGAACAAAAAAGCTAGGTACTAAAAGGTAGTGATACTACTTTTAGGTAATAGTATAGCCTACACTAAGTATGGAATAGAATAGATAGGTACTAGCAAGAGTACCTAATAGTAGAATAATCCTATTATGTATGTACTCTGGGTACTTGGTAAAATAATAAAGGTAGCCACCGGGGAAGGAACCTTGCCCCTTTTGGGGGCTTACTTGTTGAGACTTTTTATGTATCACTATGTGATTATCCTCCAATTTAGTAGTACCGAATTTAACATTGAATATATTAATTTTAATTAAATTGATTTAATTACTGAAAGAAAAAATGTTAAGTCAGCGTCTGTGAAACAATCATCCAAATTAGTTTCCTGATTGGCATGACAGCGAAGCCGAGTGGTCAAAGGCGCTGTGTAGGACATCAGTTCGTTCTCTGGTTCGATTCCCATCGAGATAATTTGATTTTAAGGTTTTTTTGGTCAAATTGTTTGAGTGCTGTTGAGTCGTATAAATTCATTTGGCAGTCAGAGTCTGGCACGCGTTCGTTAAACGTGTCGTTATTTGATAAAATTTGGTCACAATAGAATTGAAAGATGCGTTGCTGCATACTGCTATGATGTTCAAGATTTACGTTGACTATTTGGAGGAATTTTCACTCAGCAAAGGAACCTTGCACCCTTTGGGGCCTACTTGTTTGGTCTGATATCAAATCGGTAGCTGTTTCATTTCATAGTCTAACGGCCGATTGCACCAACTTATTCTCGAGCTATTCTTATTCTCGAGCTATTCCAGAATAGTTATTCTCGAGGTTTTATTCTCCAACTTTTCCACTGCACCATTAGATTAGAGAATAGCTCGAGAATAACTATTCTCGAGAATAACTATTCTCGAGAATAGCTGGAGAATAACTTATTCTCTAGCTGTCCAATAAAAATGTGGCTGCATCATTGTTATCCAATCACAGCCCAGCAGACAGCCAATTGAGCTCGAGAATAAACCAGCATAAACCCCGCCTACAGATTCGTTGCGAGAGCAGATTTGCTTCTCGTCCGCTCACCGAACCTACGTCGACTTGAGCACAGTCAGTAACTTGATGGCGAACGAACCCCGAATGCGAGCAATTTTAAATTTTTTTGTTTTGTTATTTTTATTCTAAATAAATAATATATAAGCTAAATTAACATAAATATGTTAAAAATATGGAAATTGGTAATTTTTTAAAAGGTATTAGGTTATTCTTCAGCTATTCCTGGTCTAGATCAGGAATAAGTCGCACATTACTGGAGAATAGCTGGAGAATAAGCTATTCTCTAACCTTGGTTAGTGCAATAATGTTCGTTATTCTTCAGCTATTCCTGAGCTATTCCATAACTATTCTTGAGCTATTCTCCAACTTCGAGAATAACTATTCTCGAGCTTAAATATTGGTGCAATGAAAATTTATTTTATTCCTGAACTATTCTCGAGCTATTCCTATTCTTGAGCTATTCTTTGTTGGTGCAATCCGGTGTAAGATTCGCGTCCCCGAGAGCATATAATTGGCACACGAGAGTAATAACTGTTGTCTTGCTGACACGTGCGGGTGGAATTACTGTTAAATGGTGCTTGGAAACTGATAAACTTAATCAGTCGCTAAACAGCCACGAACCAATTATTTATCTAAAATCAATAGTGCTCCAAAAAATTGAGTTTTTCTGCTAGAAGACTACTATTAATTTACTACTGTTAAATTTAATTACCAAACAGTTGGTAAGCATTTCTGATCAATTGTGTTCTACGATGATGGTCTTATGGGGTTGGCTTTTTTAGGCGACCGACGTTATTACCTTATGAAACTATTAAACAAGTAGGCCCCAAGAAGGGCAAGGTTCCTTTCCCGGTGTCTACCTTTCAGGTTTAAATGAATCGGTTCTCTATTCCATACTTACCGTAAGCTACACTTCGTATCTTACTCTCCCCTACTTTATATGTAACTAGCCAAGTCTTACTTAATTTAACTAACTACGTAGTACGTCCAGAAGAGTGCTACAGGATGTTAAGCATCCCGCTGCGTAGAGCCATTTGGCTCAAAAGTTACACTTTGATCTGAGCTGAGCAAATCAGCTCTAAGAAGCGATAAACAGTGTTTTCCAGTCGCCCTTATATACTGCTGGTGAAACATCCCGGTGCCGATTTTGAAAGGTACATTTCTACTGCACTGTACATCGATAATTAATTTTTCTGCATATACGCAGACAAAACTCAGCAAGCAGCTCCCACGCTAACAAGCTCTTCTGCTGAGTGAGAAGTGGTTACTTTGTGAGTTTCGAGTGTCAATATTCCACAGGAAATATAAAACGCGGCCATTATTTTCGGCTAAAACATTTGCAAGTTCTTTGCGCTGCTCACATTTACTGCTGAGTAGCTCAAAGTCTACCTTCAGTCTCAAAATTGCTTAACTAACAGAAACACGTTTTAAACTAAATACTAAAATATTGAAATAAAATTTAAAAAAATTGGGCAAAAGTCACGTACCCAGAATGGATTTACATTCTTAAACAAGCGGTCAGTGAGATTTGATCTCCGATCCACAGATTCAAACTCAAGAATACTAACCAGTAACCACTACACTACACCACTCAGACCACTGGACCAAAGTAGTTAACACCACCTAATGTGTGCTTACCAATTTCCTAGCTTTGGGTGACAAAATGCATACGAATGTCACAAATTAGAATGAGTGTTGACAACGGATAGCAGATAGTGCTGATATGCACTGATTCATTTAAACAAGCAGGCCCCAAAAGGGGGCAAGGTTCCTTCGCTGAGTGAAAATTCTGCTTATTTTACCCATAGGAATTTCAGCTTCGCTTTTACGTGTGTGTATTTCCATGCATAGAATGCACTAATATCTGTCTACATTTGATTTTCACATTCAGAGCTTTTGTGTTGAAATTACCTATAAATTAAACAATTTTCTCAAAAAATCATGCCATAATTGCTGGAACTGCTCGTGATTACAGGACGCAGTCGCATATTTGACAAAGAAAACTCCTGTCAAAACAGTTTATGCTGACAAAAGCTAAATTTTTGCAAAAAAGCATACGGGGTTCGAACCCTCGAAGTAGGATAACAACAGCTTTTGGACTAGCGCTTTTGACCACTCGACTACACTACTTCGATGTCTATCGATGTTTGGTTATGACTATGTAGAAAAAAGTATGAAAATAGACATCGTCTAGACAATCACGTGATTAGCATGTGTCTGAAAAATTAAAAATGCTAGTTTTTAAATTACAGAATTTTAGCAAAATAACAACTCAATATATAGGCAAAAGTGTTATTAAGCATTATGTCATTAGAAATTAAAGCCTTCAAAAAAAAAGAGCAGTCAGTTCCCATACTGACTTTACGTGTTAATCATATGCGCCAATCACCATGTGGCTGCCATAATAACTGTAACACTGCGCAGAGTTGATTTCAAAACAATAGTTCCTTCTCTAGAAGGAACAAAAATTAATTAGTATTTTCTGGTTCACATAACATGCAGGCTCTTTAATCATCCCTTGTTGCTGCTGTAACAGCTTGTTCATTGCTTGTGATTCGAGACTACGTGTAATTGCAAGAATTCAACAGCCCGGTTGGCTCAGTTGGTAGTGGTGCGTACACTACAGAGCATCTGAATGACGATCAGAATGTCGGTGGTTCGATTCCACCCCGGAGCTGCGCCTTCTCACATAAAACATACTGGCTATGCAGCCTGCTCAGTAGCGTTAGCCTAAACGCTATGAGCAGTTAATTTCAAAACAATGGTTCCTTTTCTAGAAGGAACAAAAATTAGTTACTTAAGTTTTGTGCTTGCACGTGAAAACTTGTAGTAAATGTCTTGTTCTTGTAATGTGCCATTCATGCAAGAAATTCAGGCTACTCTCTCTCTCTCTCTCTGCTTTGTCGGCCCAAGTGTAGTGTCCTACATGGCCAAATTTGGCCAACTTAATCAGTTAATGTATATACATAGTTAGTTTTGTTTCGAAGAATTGTTAACTGTTCGGTAAATGTGGGATGATGAGGGATAAATAAATAAATAAATAAATAAATCTGAAAAGACGTTAAAAATTATTTTCAAAAATTTTGAGGGCACATCCGGGGGCACACCGTACTGGTCTTGTACTCTTGTGCTATCAGAAATGATCAACTTCGCCAACTGACTTGGCCAACTTGGCCATCTTAAATGTCTAACTTGGCCAACTTCAATTGGCCAACTTGGCCAACTTCAATGGCGAACTTGGCCAATTTCAGTTATATCATACCTGTCTTGAAATAACAGTGCAATAACTAACGACAATAACTAAGTGCACGCTGCTAGATTCACAGCGTGCCGTATAAGTTAGTTACAGCACTGCTGTAGGCGTGCATCTTAGTTATTGCACTGTTATTTCAAAACAGTTATAACATAAGTACGTTATAATACTTTATAGCGTGCACTCAGCAATCATTTGCACTGGCACGTGAAGCCCGCGTGCATAAACTCGTGCGCTGCGCGCACTCGTTTATGCACTTGGAGCTTCACGTAACAGTGCGTATAAATTACTGAGTGCACTCTACATCGTGCTATAACATACACAGTGTTGGCTACACTTGGCCAACTTGGCCAACTTGAACATCCGATACTTCACTATTTGAAATAAAGTCAAGTTCACATCTCGAAGTTTACATTTTAAATTAACTGTGACTTCATTTCAAGTAGCCAAAGTATCAGATGTACAAGTTGACCAAGTTGGCCAGTGAGACACGATGTACCTACTCTTGATATTAGAGTGAGATACTATTATGTAGATACTCTTGGTCTTGATCTAATAGATTGAGATGGTATACCTATATTATGTAAAATTTCCAGTTTATTTCAGAAACCCGAAGATGCTGACACCAGGCTTGCTCTTGGTGATCGTGCTCAGCACTCTGGGTGGCTCATTCCAGTTCTACAACTGCGCGGTGGTGAACCCCAGTCAACGGGTGATCACTCGCTGGCTCAACCAAACACACATGGCCCCAGACAGCAGCGATCAGCTCACTGCCCTGTTCGGTGTGGTGGCCGCTGCGACCACCTTCGGTAAACTCAGGCTCCATTCATACTTACAGCCTTCTGTCCGTTCAGCCGGTAAAATTACGAAATAAGCACGCCACCAACTTACCTATGTCATGTTATGACACTTCCTACGCATCGACCTACGTGAACGTCTAAAAGACTCGTCCTTAAGGTCTCGTTCATACTTCATACTTGATCGTAATCGTAGGTATCCGTGTCCGCATGCTAGGATGTCCGTAATGTCCGCTTCCAACTGCAGGTTTAAGGTTTAACGTAGAACATGAGATGAGCATATCGCACATTCCCATAGCCATGAGCCATATTCATCCGACCAATTTTTGACGCATTTTCATATACACATCTGTTCAGCAAGCCAATTTTTCTATTTTAGGCGCCTGTCTGGGATCGTTGCTAACCCAGTTTCTGAGCGAGCGTCTGGGTCGCCGTGGCTCACTGATTCTGGTCGGGCTTATCAGTGTGATAGCAGGAGTATTGGTCGCCATGTCATATTCTCTGAACACTCCTGTGCTCCTGATACTGGCTCGCCTGCTCTTCGGCCTGACTCTGGGGGTTGCCTCAGGAGTAGTGCCTCTGTATCTGACCGAGTGTGCCCCCCTGAATCTAAGGGGGGCGGCAGGTAGCGCACATCAAGTCTGCGTAGCATTTGCTGATTGCATTTCGCTGCTGATTGGAATGCCTTTTGTTTTGGGTAAAATAGGAATACTCACGTTTAAGTAGCTATTTTTTAAATTTAAAATGTGATCTATTCAAGTGTTACATTTGATATATTTTGTATGTATCTTTGTTTTTATCTTATTATTATTATTTAGATATATATGTAGCTCCATAGATTCAGACTGGTAAATTTTCATGACCTAATCAGTTTTTAGACTACATACATACATAAACGGTTTTATATACCTATGTTTATACTTTAGTTCAGATTTTCGGGACCCTTCTCCGAGGATTATCGATTTTGGATCGGGGCGGGGGCGCCCCCTCCCGCATCACTCATCTAGCATTTCAGAATCACTAATTTCTCAACGACTATTAAATTAATTAAATATTAATTAAATTAATTTCTATTAAATTAGTAGTATTAATTATTTTCAGGCAGCGAGCAGCTGTGGCCCCTGGCTCTGTCGGTGTCCGGCATGGCGGCATTACCGATGTCAGTGGGTCTGTTCTGGTGTCGAGAAAGTCCGCGATTTCTGCTCAGCAAAGGCCGAGTGGAGGAAGCCAGGAAATCGCTAGCTTTTTTCGTGTCGGAGTCAGATATGCATAACGCTGAGACGCAGCTGAATGAGGAAAAAATTGAGAAAATGGAGGCAGAAACACAAAGTTTCGGGGGAAAGGGTGAGTTCCAAAATAAGACTACATTAGGTATACAATAGTGAAATATGCAAATGAGCTACAGGTTGCAAGTGCCTAATTTTGGAAATTATAGATATTCACTGCACAGACATGAAATAACATTACTGACACTGAAAATTTGCTTGCAGTAATTTAGCATGCTAGGTATGCGAATACGGTTTGTACAATATGCAAATTAGGTTCGAAAACTTCGCAAAGTAGCAATCAACCGTTGTCTATCGCAGATCTAAATTCAATGCATCAGGCATGAAGTAACTTATGTATTTTATATGACAACCCTAATATGCAAATTAGATAGTACACAAGGCAAATGAGTCATGCTTTATTTCAGGACGTAGTCCGTGGCTGAGCCTACTGCGTAGCCCGTCGACGCGTCGGCCTCTGATCTTGAGTCTGGTCATGATGCTGGCCCAACAGTTTACGGGCTGTGCCGCTGTCTTCTCATTCTCCACTGACATTTTCATACAGGCCGGACTAGAAGTGGAGACTGCTAGGTGGGTAGAATTGACTTAGTAGATGAAATGGTAAAGCAAAGCCCTTTGTCTATGATCGGCTTACAGTAAAACAAAGTATCCGTTTCTCTTTGTTGATACCAACTCCAGAAGAACTTGACACCTTTTGAAGAATTGACACTCAAGCCACACAATGTATACCACCAAGAGTTCATAATTAAGAACAGTCCACTTGAGAACTACCTACAGTCATTTTCAAATGAAAATGGATTTGCCCGACGCCATTTCATCATCCGACGCGTCGGATTGCAGCATCCGTCGCGTCGGGTGACATCATCCCTCGCGTCGGATGACATCATCCGACGCGTCGGGTTTCATCACCGAGGCCGTCGGATGACATCATCCGACGGGCCTGGCTGGGCGTCGGATTGCATCATAGAGTTGGAAATTGGAGAGCTTGCAGGAAAAATTTATGAGGGTGACTCCTCAAAGAGTTATGCGAAATTTTTATAGTTTATTTTCATATGTTGATTAATAGCTGTTTTCTTTAAATATAAGGTAATTTTATCTACTGAATTCTGATTTTTATCATTAAAGAAACTAAACAATAAAATAAGGTAGCATTTGCACTGAAGAAACCACCCCTATTCAAAACTTTAGGCTTGAATTTTGACAGCTAATTAATCACTGGCTGGCAAAACTCTAGGCGTCGGATTGCATAACCGAGGGCGTCGGATGACATCACCCGACGCGTCGGATGACATCACCCGACGCGTCGGATGACATCACCCGACGCGTCGGATGACATCATCCGACGCGTCCGATTTCATCACTAATCCCGACGCCTAGAATCTATTTTCATTTGAAACCGACTGTATGAGTTGATTCGTGCCCCCCACAGCTGAGACCTTTGCCTTTATTGGTGTAGTGGGGTACTACTGGGGTACCCCCACAGTTGTGACGTTTTTCTGGAGTACCTGTTGGTCGCATACAATTCGCTCCGCCAGGCGACAAACGTGTACAGTGTCACATTCTTCCTAATCTTGGTGCCACTGGTCACTTAGAAGAGCTTCTTTGTTTCAGACTCAGCACGCTAGGCATCGGCGCAGCATATTTTCTCAGCACCGTTCCGTCGATCTTCCTGATCGAGCGTCTGGGTCGTCGACCTTTGACCCTAGTGCAACTGACCGGCTGTGCCCTGAGTCTCTCAACTTTGTCGCTCAGCATCTGGCTGCAAGAATCTGGGATAGCCCCGGGAGCCAGCTACGGTAGTATCGCTAGTTTGGTAGCGTTCATGTGTGTCTACGGGCTGGGCAGCCCTGTTTCGTGGCTGATAACCACCGAAATCTTCCTACAAGAGCACAGATCTCGGGCTGTTAGCGCTAGCACTTTTTTATCCTGGTTCCTGGCAGCTTTGGTCAGTCTTGCCTATTTGCCCTTTCAGAGAGCGGTGGGTCCCGCCTTAAGCTTTGTCCCCTTTATCGTGGTCTCAGTGATGTGTTTGATTTTTTTGTGGTACAATTTACCGGAAACAAAAAACAAAACTGTTCAGCAATTGGCTGCTTTGTTTGTGAGACGATCAATGGAAACAGAGACGCTTTCTGCTGGCAAATCTGGGGGAACTTATGGCAGCTTTGATTCCTCTGTTCAAAAAGCGACTGGTTAGGTTATTAGGCTGTAATAATTGACAGTGACATCTTCATTGTTCATTGCAAACAACATCACTGCCTGGTTTTACAATGTATTCGATTATGTATGTTTTTGTCAAAGGAACCATTAACAATTCATGCTATTTTTAAATGCGTATGTATGTATTTAACATTTCAACCTGACGGCGAGACTTTTATTACCTTTTTGGCCATTGGCTAGGTAATGGTTGGAGGCCATGACTCATGAGTCTTAGAAAAACGCCTTGCAACTGTTAAAGGGGTGAATAATAGCTAATGAGGTTATTATAAAGCCTATGGTTGCTTGTCTAGGTATGCTCATATCCAAACTGTTAAATGCTCTTCGTCCGTTCTAGTTAATTTTTACCTAGATATATACTTTACTGTGTAACGTCAAACTTGTAAATGTTATTGGAATGGAAACAGTAACCATTTCTTTGTTGATGTCGCTAGGGCCCGGTTGTATGAAGAACTTCAACGGCCGCTTATGTCAAGACTCAACAGAGGTTTCATTATAAAATCAGTTGAAATTCACATTTTTCTCGGCTAAAATCACCATTTCACTGCATAAATAAAAATTTCAAAGAATTTAAACGACCGTTGAAATCTTTCTACAATTGGGCCCAGGCAAGACTTACTTTCGGACCATCAACTACCATCACTGCCAAAGTGTTAGAGTTGCTTTCAGTTAACTGGGAACTTTTTAGTTAGATTAAATCTACGACACTTATAACGGATGATTAATAATAACATACCTATATATAATTGACCTGTAAAGATTGTTAAGAGTTTCAAAAGCCGTAAAAACCGAATTTTCTATTCTCTTTTTATACAGAAGAAGTTTCCTATTCTCTCTTTGTACGTCTGTAAGAAATTATTCGGTGTAATTTGTAATATACTAAGCGCTCTTGTATTATATGCACGCTATTGCTGAATGATTACGAAAATCTCTATTGAATAAAATTTCAGTAAACGTTTATCTGGTTATTCGGTACCTCTTTGAATACGCTTCCTAATGGCACTAAGGCAAGAAAACTTCAGTCAAGCGTTTATCGCTTATAGAAGAAGAGTGAGACGCTCTCCTTCCTGCCTAGTGCTTATGATAGCACGCAAGCAGTTGCGCGTCGAATTCTGCCTACTTGTTTTCAAATCTTACTTTGAGGCTAAAAACAGACCAAAGAACAGTTCAGCTATGTGGTTTTTTCGGAATCAGTCGTTCACTAAGATTAGAAAACAGACAATGGAATGTAAAATTTTTATTTCATATTAACAGATTAAAAACAACGAATGCAATATAAAAGGCACCAATATTGTCACAATTTTAAATAAATAGTGAACAACGTAAATAACCGTAGTAATTTTAAATTTAATGATCGAAACAACAGTAAAAACAATAAAAAGAAACACAAACAACGCATAATCGGTGATGTTTAACTTGCAACAACAAAAGCAGTTAATGCTAGTCTTATTTCTTAATGCTTCTACCGAAAAATTCAAAAATTTTCAGATTTTTTACCTATTAACCCCCTCACACACCTGGGTAAGAATATAAAGCATAGTTTATACTTATCCCTTATTAAGGCAGCGTACCCAGGAAATAAGTAGTTGTTTTACAAAACAACTAAAAAAGTCATAATTTCTAAAGTATCAATAGCCCGCAGAATACACACATGGATAAAGTATGAACTTTGCTTTAGGTGACGCCAAGAGTACAGTACAGTGTGTCAACAAGAAGAGTGAGCCACTAGTGCCCACTTCGATTCAGGTCATAGCGGTTTGTCAGTTTTCACTGCTGTGGACTGCCAAATGTGATCATTGGATCCTTCGCGATTTCTTGCAATTTCGATCGCCAAAAATTGTGTTCTGGTTACTAAAAAAACAAAAAGTGAATAGAATGGAGTCAGCAAGTCATAAAAGTCAGTCTAACAGTAATTTAGTCGTCACGAAATTTATGAGCAAAAACAAAAAATCATAAAATAATAATCATCTATATAAACACGGTTGGGTCAAATAGAATGATATTGCGAGCTGGGTTTTTTTCGCAAAAACGTTCGCAATTGCGAAAAAAATTGGTGATTGCGAAAAATTGTCAAACCATTTCGCAAAATTGCGAAAAAATTTTGACGCAGTGGAGGTGAACTCGTATTACGGTCTATGCGCTGATTTTTGTGGTTTAGTCGGAAAACATTTCCGATAAGGCCCCAACTGACCAAATTTGGCCTAAAAATTGAAAATTTCTCCGACTTTTTGTGATCCCTTAGGCCCTTATTCGTGCAGCTTTGTGGCTTGATGTTTCTAGTGACTGTAAATGGGACAGATTTTCTTTCATGTATCATCACACCGACTGCATGTAACACTAATAGACAGTATAATAAGGGTCGGAGGTGACATAATTAAGAAACATTTCAAAATGTTAGCATTTTCAGGCCTAACTTGGGGGGATTCGATACAATGGTGGTGTGATGTCGCTGCTAAAGAAAAATGGCTAAGTTTTAATTTTATGTTTTGTTCTAAAAAGTGAATAGGAAACATGAAAATTGGTGGTATTTAGCGATAGATTTTATTTTAATGTATAACTTATATAGTATGTACAACATGTATGTAATATTAAACAAAAGTTTAAGCATAATCTTATTTTATGTAGTATTATAACACTGATAAACTTATGTACAACATGTATGTAATATTAAAAAAAGTTTAAGCATACTCTTATTTTATGTAGTATTATAACACTGATAAACTAACGCCTTTAGGTAATACAATTTGTATATTTTAGTTTTTACAAGTTTATGAAAGGTTGAAAAAGTCAGTTATATATTAACGACGGATTATAAATATATCAATTTAAAGACGAATAATGGTTTCGATAGACAAAGCAGACTTTCGAAAAGTTAAACTACGCAGAACGATTACTGACTCCATTGTACAGATAGCAGGACAAGGAAACAACGTGTTACTTATTACTTTTAAAACGTGGTTTGACTTTTAGTTCGCTTATTTTTTATTTTATTGGTATTCTAACGTAGTAGATTTACAATTTAGTTAAGTTCAGATTTGTTTGTTTCAAATGTTTCAGATTTTTATTTGCTTTTTGTTATAAACAGTACAACAAAATTGATTTATGTTTGTTTAAAAGTATATGTAAGTTCGGGATACGGCAAAGCATTTGATTTTTTACACAGTAAATGTAAATAAATTCAAAAGTTCTAAGAGAATGCAAATTTCAAAAACTATAAATATCGCAATAACGGCCTAATGCAATTCGATCTAAAATACCTACCATCTTCATTCTGTTGCTATGAGCTTCAATTCTGCTTTCTGTACACGGTTTAGGCGAAATTAGAAGGACAGTGAATCAGCAGTGTCCAGTGAAAGCATTAATAAAACGAGTCTTGACAGTTGAAACTGTATTTTACGGATTGTTGAAATCAACGCAAACAGGAACGTTAAAGGTTGTATCAAAACAATGGTTCTCAATTAAAGTATTAGTTTTTCTCGAAAAAGGTATGTTTGTATATATTTTTAACCTAGGTTTTGACTGCTGGCCTGCTTGTACTTGCTCTTTTCAGTAATTGAGAGTATGTAATCAAAGAGCTAATTGAAATGGCTGTTGTAAAGCGATTGTACTAATTTCAATTTCTAATTTCTGTTTAACCCAACCTCATAAGATGTAGTTAAATGATAACCTGCACAAGTGTCTCCGTTATATGTTTTACGCCAATCCGAGTAAAGATTGTATTACCCTAAAAAGTAGACTGAGTAGCAAGGTATAGTTAACGGTATGAATATACGAAGTGATCAAAGGATCTGGCCGATTAGGCTCATCAGGTTGCAGTTATCCCGTTTGCTGAGCCCTAGGAAACGGCAATGTCGGCAGGTGGATTTGAGCAATCATCGGACAGAAAACTCCGTCAAAACGAGCTTGTCCTTCATAGACTCTTGGGCCTTGTTGATTTTCCACAATACTGTGGTCCCAGTTTCCTATTTGTTGAGGTAGAAACGGAGTACTGACTGCAGAGCAGAGTTTGCTTGAAAGCTAAGGAGGACTTCATGGGCGACTAGATAGAAGTTAAAATTCCTGTCTTCGGATTGATAATTCAGCGCAAAGAACATCTTATCAACAGTAGTATACGCCAATAAACTACAACCAATGCTTTTCTCGGCTGCAACCACTACGCTCTCACTAGTCTTTTCAAACCAACGCTGATTAAACATCAGTATCATCATCATTATCATCGTTAATTTTCACTACACAGACGCAATTGAAAAATTATTGGAGACGGATCGAACCGGGCTTGTTAGTTATCTATCACCCAATTTTCTAAAGTCTAAAGTTTTGCTAATCCAAGGGGAACGGCTGATCTGAAGATGAAGAAAACCTTTCCAAAAAGAACGAGATCAGCTCAATTCCATTCCTCCAACGCTCATTAATGTTTGTCAGTCAATATTCAACTGATAATAAAATCAAATTACGAAAAAATGAAGCCAAATCAAGGCCAACAGACAACGGAAGCCACAAGTTAAAAAATATTACGCCAGTTCTGAATTAGAAGTCCAGCGTAATCTTCCACATTGAGACAACTCAGTTGATAGAACGGATGGAAATTAACCAAAATTGTACACAATAACACTAATAATTAGACATGATAAAAATGTCGACAAAAAATACAACAAATATACTGAGAAGCCGAATACTTAAAGTTAAAACTACTGAAACGTCGAAAACTGGAATAATGATTAGAAACAAAAGAACAACAGTGACAACAATAACAGCAGCAACAACATCAACTACGACAACGGATCATTGGTTAACGACATGCCCTGCTCTGGACACGACGTGGACAAACTGTTGGCGACGACAACCCCCGACCTCAATATTCTGTTCAACGACCCGAGGGGTATGTTCGCGCTAGCACAGGTCTTTCTGTGATCAGTAAAAATAGAAATACTGACAATCGGCGATTTTGATCAACTGCAAAGGAAGTATGAAAATGAATACATCAGTGAAGATGAAACAAAACTAGAAAACAAATAATTACCAAAGGCATCAACGTGAAGGGTGAAAATAAATAAATGAAATGAAAAGTTGAGGCGCATTTGGAAGTCTTTGGGGTACATTTTGACGTGCATTTTGCAAACGAAATTGAAAGGATCGTCCAATTCAAGAACGAAAAACAATAACTGAGAATTGAGAATTATGAAGATTGAAGAAAGTTACTTCGAATATATATACTCATAAATACCAGAACCAAATACAGCAAACCTGAAATTTCAGAAGTCGAGGAGTAATACAAATCCATGAACAATGAAAAAAGGTTACCAGAAAATCTAAAGCCCTGGAAAAATTCACGAGTCAGAAAGACATAAGAAATGTCAAATGGACAAAGAGCGACAGCAGAAGTTCACCAGAATAGCAATAGAATCCGAACAAAATGAGGACAAAAACGACAAAAATCAGCAGTTCTTACTCATTCAAAAGGTTTATTTTTTGCAGGGCAATTAACCAAAATTTTCAGGTAGAAAAGCATCACAAATGTTTCACTATCTGACTTCACAGTGGAAACGCATCATATCACCTATTTGAAACTGTGGTTTTATGTATTCATTTTATTTTTTGTAGAATAGTTAAGTATAAAATGTGTATTAACGACAAATAACGCATACATTAGCGGAACATAGCAATGAGGTAGGGCGTTGTTATATTTTTATTTAAACTTCTGAGTGGTACAGATAATTTCTGTACATTAAGAAGAAAAGCGTACACAGTCCGACAGTCAGGGGTTAGTGTTGAAGATAACAGGAAGCAAAACTTCAAAGATTGAAAATAGAAAACTGAAAACAGATTACGTAAAGAAGATTTATAATCAGGAAGAACGCAGATATGAATCAGAATCAAAATCGTTATGAACGAAACGTCGAAACCTGATAATTTTAATGCAAGGCCTAAGTCGAAAACTCAAGATAACAAGTAATTATATAATAGTTTTGGGCTATTAGCAATAGAAAACTGAAAAATCTGTTCAACAAAACGTGCAAAGAAGAAGCCTTATGCAGAAAACAGTTGAAGATTCTATTTTCAAAATGCTTAAAAAACATCATGAAGAGTGTCAGAATACGTGTACAATGTCAACTGCTATTTGATGACACACTTGCAGAAGTTTCAAGAGCAACTAACACCCTGACAGGAAGAGTCGGTGAAAAAACGCTATAAAATTGGGTAATGGGGTTTACGGTTTTTGTATTCTTTTTAAAATAAAACTATTTTCCTGTACAAATTCACACATACACACAAATACTCCAATGTATGCTGTCCTTGGGTAACCAACCCCATACACATACTTGGACTCTACCCACGATGCCTGGTTAAGAGGGTTGGATTACCCTAACCACGCCAAATTGGCAATGGCGGGTAGTAACAAAAAAAAAAAA